>JBBPKT010001158.1:0-10537 GCA_038089395.1 Pulveroboletus frians
CACAATCAGAACCCCACAGTTGATTAGTTTGTCCTTCGCTTTGGTTCCCTATTCTTCCAGGCAGTGGTCAGGAGTTGTTATGGTTGAGTCCGATCAGATGACCTGTCCGCATCCAGACCAAGTACTGTCGGGCCCGTAATTGAACTCAGCTCGTTGCATGTCCACTTCAAGTCCTGGTTTGCCAAGCAGGATCCCTCTCCACTCCCTGGTGTCGGGTCCCTTTTCCTTTGACTGAGGCGGTCCTTACGCTCGCAGCCGTTCCGAATTGGAACATGACCAGTTCGAGTTACACGGTCGGGTCGGGTGACAGTAAACGATTTTTACAAACCTTACTTGAACAGCTGACGATTGCCACTCGACAGATTCCTCTCGGCAGTCTGAATGGTACGAAGAACATTCTAGGGGCCCTGCCCCGTGGCAACAGCCCTTTCGCGTGGGTGCTGCTGCTTCGATACTACGGTGGTCCACCGTCCTCCTAAACCATCCTGCTGGTTTAATCTTTCAGGTAGATTTTCCCGTGTATTTACTATAATCGGTGTAGAATACACTGATGACTTTGCGAGATCCTCAGATCTGCTCTCTCTTCCATCTGACTTTAAAGTCAGGGAAGGTTTTCTCGCGTCGACTACATCGCGATAGGATCGCTCTGCAGTGGATCACGGTACACCCAGGGTTTTACACTGGGGAAAGAGTGGGAAGAGATCACCCACCGTCTGGTGCCGGGGAGAGTGTGGCGACCGACTGGGCTGCCATACCACCTCGCAACGAATACCTATGCACGGTAAGTAAGTTATACGATCTCTGTCTGGATTACAGTCGAGGGTTACAATGCTAGCACGGTCCTTGGCTGGCCAGGCCGCTTGGGTTACAAAGCAAGATGGATGGCTTGAAGGCGGAAATTGACAGGAGAGAGTAAGGAGAGTGTAGCATGTGACGTCGACCCGGTATCGTCAACGTTCACATGGGAGGAGAACGTCTCTGGTTCCTAAAAGGACTAGGGATGGGGCTTTATACTACTCGGTTGTCATGGCTAATTACAAGTGATCGTTACAAAACATACGAGCTGAGTTCCTTCCCGTTGTTGACGTTGAGCTCGTATGACTTCTGGTCTGGTGACCGATTAGTAATCCGCCTGCGATGTCATCCTGTCACATCCCTGTCACGGGCGCTATTTCGGTGGGCGGTCCGGATCTCCGGGCTTCGATGTCGAACCAGGCCTTCCGTTCTTCGACCCTCCAGCGCTGTTTCTCGCCTCCCACCTTCGCCTATATTGCTCGTACTATACTCTTAGCCTGCAACGACAAGTCTCCCTATTTGCGAAAATACAACGTCGCGTACGATGTTGTCTCCGATAAACCAGGTTGAACCCGGGAAGTTCATCAACTACGCCTCTCATTGCACCCTTACCCCTCGCTTGTTTCTAGTCACTGTACATTCGTCTTATCATTAATAGCCGAAGGGCGTTTTCGGTCAGAGTGATGCGTACCCGCATGTGCCCACCAATGCTGAGTGCTAGCGTTTGGCGCCACCGAATCGTGAGGGTTGCTCCAGCGCTTCTCGAAGCTGTCACTGACTCACGCAGCAATTTTCAATTTCGTCCATGGTGTCCTCAAGTCAATAGTACACGATTGGCAGTCTAGTAATATCAGGCAAGATTCTTTTATCGCGCAAGGCCGTCCATCAGATGCTCGTTTCCTTACACTCGGTTGCGGTAGGTATCTTGTGGCTCTGGCGCTCATTCTCACCCGGATCCCAACTAGGTGATGCGGCTACCTGACGCATGTGCCATTTCATCTGTGCGTAAAGAGTATGACATCCGATTCTGACGACGTCTTTCCTCGCGAATGGTTGTTCGTGGATTGTGCACGTGTCTTGAACCTTTGCTTGCTAATGAACCACCCGATTATATTCATGCCACTGTCATGTCCCTCGTCTCCTGCTGATCAAGCACGCATAAATAATTTAAGTTTACTCCGCTGGCCAGAGAACCCGCGGATTCCAACTCTTCGTCGTACACCAGTTCAAGCAACTGATTGCAAATGAATGTCAGAAGCAGTTTCTCTCCGTGCATCGTAGTCATCACGAGTGGGACCCATTGGGCGGTGCTCTGTCAATCTTTGCCATTGAATAAACGTGTCTGTTAGAGATACTACCCTCAGTCGTGTTTATAGTCTTATTGGACAAGAATCAGGTATAATTGTCATCGAACTCGTGTGGATATCATCGAAGTTATTTCCGCCTGTTGATTGGCGTCAGGTGCTGGACACATCTATTTCCACTCTTCAGCGTTCACTCACTGTGTACTTCGAGGTTGTTAGTCAGTTACACTTATAATAATAATGATATTCTAGTCCCATACACATACATAAGGAGATCTATTGTATTGGAGCGACAGAGGGGGGTTACGATGCAACGGATGGCAGTCAGAGAAAAGAGAGATCGAGAGTGACCCAAGACGTAGGGCATGTTGTGGAGGGGCATCAGACGTTGGGCGAGGATTGAGTGATTGAAATGACGGTAGTCAATGCGATATCACGCTGGACACGCTCGTCAGGCATGTCACTAGCACGTCCATCAGTCTTGCAGTATCGAATGGCACGATAAACATACCTGGGACTGGGATTGGGTATGTGAAAATCAAGAAGTGATCTCACGACCCTGCACGATACGATCGTGCTGAGGTTAATAGGGTTAGCCAGGCTGAAGATGATGCAAACGTATCGCGTACGTTGCAGTGATGGCTAGTACACAATCATGAACGTTTCAGCTATGTCATCTGCACACCACAACGAACCACCAACGTACCAATATTACTACCTATTGAGAGCATACCTAGAATACGTCAGGTTATAGAGCAAGTCAAAAGAAAATGCCTTACCAGCCGAACCAAGGAAACCAAACACCTAGAGTGGAAGATAAATATGAGGCAATGATCACTGGGGGATACTCTTTCAGACCGTTGGTATGATATTTGATATGACCGCGACAGCGAGATACAAGATGCCTTGTGAACGCAGGCGCTCCCCCAAGGGGGATTTAGCCTGTCTCGATAGCTGCAAAATAGATAGTACAAATACAAGGAAGTCATAGGACATGGCTCAGGCAAGCAAATGAACAGAAATCCAATTCGGATGTGACAGCTTGACTCACTGTAGGCAAAGACTGCGGTGCACATCATCTTGTACAACATATAGACAACGCAGACTCCGTTTGATTCGAAGGTCTTGATATTCGCTACATCTGACAACAGTGTGTTTGGATGAAGCCAAAGAAGATGAAGTCATACTCAACGCTAATATAGTCCAGTGTCCGAGGGTAGCAAGTAGTAGTAAGGTGTGCACCACACGAGAATTCTTCCAGATCAACCATCTATGCCGGGCATAAGATACATATGTACCAATCAATAGATACTAGTACCTCAACTCACGTCCGAATCATCAGATTCGTCGAAGAACAGGCCATCGTGACCGCTCCTAACACCTGTAGTAAACAGATATTCATGAAGAATGCGTCACCATAGCTTTGTGTTAGGATGTCTCACGGATGCAGATGTAATTCCCGCTGATGAGATAAGTGAGCCGCGCAGTTTGATGCAATGTGCGATTAAGGACTGACCTTGACAGGCCAAAAATGACTGTGCAACAGTTTGCCCAATTGTCCTGGTGTGGAAACGATCGAATCATCATCTACATAACTTTGCCATGACACTTACAATAGTGAAAGGGTGCCTAAGAGGCATAACCGTCCAACTATGTATGGAATCTTCCGTCGAATTTCATTAGTAAAGATCACCTCGACAACGAAAACATGGCTAGTTACCAGCGGCCAGCGGAAGTTAGGACGCCTACGTATGACAGCGTACTCCACACCGAGGGTGTGGAGGTACTCCCAACTAAATGCGTATTCAGGCGCCATTTTTGCCGGGAACAAAGGAGGAGCACATACCCAAAAAGACCTAGTAGGAAAAAGCACACTTGCGTATTAATGGTGATAAGGCGAGCCTCCAAGGCGTTGTCTCCCCATTGAACCATGGTGTAGACAGGCAGCCAATGCACCGTTTTCCGAGGATTTCGCAAAGAGAAGAAATGATGTTTGGCGAGAATGCATGCCCACGATAAACGCTTGCCCCAGCCTTTATTTCTGCCAGGAACTAGTCACGCTAGGCTCGTGACGGCATTATGATCGATCTGGCACAGCCAGCCTCGGGCCCATTATGTGCCGGGTGGGAGCGGGACGTGAGCATTGAGAGACAGAACAAAGAGGCCGCGCGTATGCCACCCACATCACGTTCAATGCCAAAAATACCTAAACGACCCTGCCCAGAGCCAGGGAGGATTATGAGGGTCAAGGCATCAACCCACGTTTGTATGATACGAATGTATCAAGCACAAGCATGGCACGTGTTCGTATCAGACGGTTGCCCAGGGCCGGCTGAGGCAATGTCTATCAGTAATCCAATGACGCATCGGTACTGACCTGCGAACGTGGTTTTCGGGTTTCAAAGCTACTCTCCTAATGGTGTGCACGTTATGCATAGCAGGCACAGCACGGTCACCAGAGCATTTGCACTCCAGATGGGTCCCGAGCAGGCCAGCGAACGTTCTGAAAAGTAAGCACTAATAGTTACTGCCAGTGCGAACAGGCAACTTTGTTCATTTCCTTTTTTGTTGAATGAGGCCAAGCTTGGTTTCCTTCTTGGTATGCGTTCTTGGGCTAACCACAAGCGAGGGACAGCTCCCGGAAGAATGATCCAGCGGTGGTCAGTGTTACCGACTAGCTGGTTGTTCATTTACTCCATGTGCCTTTCGGAATGTGGCCATGCCGGTGGCAGCGGCTGTCCCAAATTGGACATGGTGTTGTAAGCCGGAGAGATACCTTGTCTTATTTGGAGCCACTGCTATGCTGGCTCAACAAATCGAGTTAATTATGGTGGGCCCGTCACGGTCTGGCCACTTCAGGCCTGCATGAAATGCTATTTTATGGTGAGCCTTTGGAAATCACTGCCAAAGAACCTCTGATATGCAGGTTACTCCTGAGACTGCTCCTTGCATTCATGCTGAGCCTGTGGGCAGTGGTTGCTATGAATTTCAGTTATATAATTGGTGCATGATCAGTTGAAGTTCAGATTATAGCAAGTTGCAGTTAGTGGATGCAATTCCAATGAAGTGGCACCATTTCACTCTCAAATTTAATAGATTTGTCACTCAATGTTAGTAAGGTACCAATTGAAAATTCTTATATAATAGCAGTACATTTCAGAGTGTTTCCCCACCAAACATCATTGGTGCCACCACTGAAATGCATGTGTCTTTACTGTTGGATTTCATTACTTATTATCACTGGAATTTAATTACTTTTACTTGAAGACCTGGCAGGTTGTTATATTGGGTGCTTTGCACCCTGTCCTCACTCCTTACTCATACAGGTGAAGTAAACTGAGTGATTATTCACAAATAAGTATGTAGGAGTACTGTAAGAGGATTGGCCTGTCACCAGGATGGGCCTCTCCTTTATATCTATATATTGCTGTAGGAGGCTGAGTTCTCCTACAGTTACAAGTCTCCCCTTTTGTCTGTTTCAAGCATCCATTCAAAGCATCCATTGTTCATCCAGGCAGGTTATTTTTGTATTTCATCCAGTTCTTCATTTGTCCAGATCAGTTTGTATAATCTGCCCATTTATCCAGGTCTGGATTGTGTCAGTCTGGTACCAGATGACTTTAGCTTATATACCTGCTGGGTGCTGATTGGCCCTGGATTAGTTACCTCTCATAGATAGAAGTCCATGGGTATTCCTGGGACTATAAAGCTGGTGTATCACACCTCAGAAGGGATCTTTTTGCACTTCCCTTCTTCCACTCTTAATTCTGAGGGCTAGCTGCCTAGGTCCTCACTTACTTGGCCTGTTTCTGCTAGCCCCCTCCCTTGGGTCAAGTCTATACTTGCACTCCTTTTCTTTGATCCTCATCCATTCCAGATAGGATTAGTGTTTTATATTACACATGTGATTACTTCATATCACATGTGCTCATAACTATGCAGTCAGGGGTTATTACACCTATATATATATATATACTATTTAAAGGGGCTATTGCCCCTGACATAGTCTGATTATTTTTCATCACCCCCTTTTCTTTCTTTGGTCACATGACCAGATCACATGACATCATATCTCATGGTCAACACACTTTTTTAATCACTGTCACTATGATTTTTTCATCAGAGAATTCTCTCACCAAGAGATATCACTTACTATATATGTCATATCCATCAATCCGGAACTCTGGACTTAACTCTGGACCCAACTCTGGACTCCTTTCTTATGACCTTCAGTGTGTTCTTGATGAGTCTGCATCCCTGACACTCCGGACCCTCTGTATTTAGTATTCCTTGTTCTTAGTTGTCAGAACCATGATTTTCCTTCATGATATTTACGTTTACACACCCCTATTATAAACCCCTATCCTTAATCTTTATCCAATTATCATAAGATATCCTTCTATCCATTAATTCAGGTCTAGGCTACCTTCAATTGTGTCATTCCAGTGATATCAGGTTATGTCATCACCATTATGTCATGGTCCAGCCTATTGACATCACCATGACATCATTCCATTCTCCACTTATTTATCATTTCATATTTAGCCTCCATTTGATCCATTATTTAATATCCATTAGTAAGATCCGGGCACAGGGCTCATCTAGATACAGGTATTAGGTACCTTATATATGTAAGTAGCACTTGTCCTGTAAAGTACTCCTCATGCTTGGTATTCTCATTGCTTTGGGTGCATTCTCTGTGTGTGTGTCTCATCTGCACCTTAGTTTGTCCCTTAGTTTCAGGTCTCTCGCCTTCTTACTTTGAGTTGATTGAGTTGTTCCTGATAACAATGCTGATTGCAACCAGAAGAAAGCTGTTCACAAGGATCAGCTCACTGACAAAAAGGAACAATGTGAGCATGAGTTGATAATACAGCAAAAGCATCAGGAGCATGAGATGCAGATGGCTACACAACAGAAATTGCTAGCTAAAACTGAGATTTGTAAGATAGAGCTATAGCTAGAGATCATGAGGTTCCAGGAGAGGGTCAAGGCTCATAGTCAGATAGAGCCTGAGAGTGGTGAGAGCAATACATTTTGAATAAACAAATTTGGTATTCATATCTTTGCTGTTATTTAAGTTAGGGAATCTTGTTGTAATCCTTGTTCCTATTTCCATACCATGATATGTTTTGTTGTTACATGTTCAATATTGTTATGCTTGATCCCAAGGGGTCGAGCATGAACTTGGTGAAGGTCCTAAAAGACTGAGACAAGGGGGTACCTTGCAAATGGCAAGGTCAAGGGTTCGTCCTGGTGTGACCAGACATGAGACTTCCCAGTGATGTGGGTGGACTAAGGACTATTCCTTGTGATTGGGATGGGATATGGGCAAGAGCAAAAGCACTCACTCAAGTGTAGAGTGAAGATACACGAAAAGGAGTTAGGATTATATGAGCCAAGTATGTAGGTCTAAGCTGAGAGACAGAGGTACTACTTGGAGGTTTATATACAAGGGTGAAGAGTTGCTAAGTAATCAAAAGAACATGAAAGAACAAATGGCTGACTGATCATTGAGTCAGCAAGCCAATGGCAAAAGATGAGTGATGAGTAATTAGGAAATGTTCTGGAAATGAGGAGAATAATCAAGTACATAGGAGAAGAAACTACAAGTTTAGCATAACGAGAGCTAAACGAGGAGAGATAAGTCCAAACAAAAAGGGAAAAACAGGAACATGTTGTCGCATATTGCATGTGCGCCTTAGTTCAAACGTAGTGTGGTCATAGAGCCACCGCGATTACATAATCACGGACAACCTTCGGACTGTACTACATCCTCTACCCATAATAACTATAACGACTTTCTCCACCATTTGGGCTATTGGGCGTCCTATTGGACCACTCCTCACTTTCTTGCGCTAAAAGAACATAGACATAAATCATAACAAATATCAGAATCAGTGTCACAATTGTTGAAGTAACTGCTGTATAAGTGAGTGACAGTGTTCCTGTCCTAGTATTCTTTGCTGCCTCACTTTCTCCTCCTCCTCCTCCTCCTCCTCCTCCTCCTTCTCCTCCTCCTTCTCTGTCAGAACCACGATTTCTTCAACGTCTTCTTCATGTCCATTACGATACTTCACGTCCTTACCTTAACCCCACTTCCTTAATTCACCGATTACATTAGCATTTCTTCCATTATTTCACTAATTCGGGTCTAGGCTACCCTCATTTGCACCATTCCATCACATCCATCATCAAGTCTAGCCTATTGACATGACCTCTGACATCATTCCATATTTATGACGTCACGCTACGTCATTCCATTACTATTTATCATCCGCTTACTTATATTTCACATCTGATCGTAGACCGATCGCATTAACCTATTTATATCCATAGATCATTGATCCGTTACCAATCCCGGGTCAAGGGTTTCGCTCGGATCTTAACCAGATCTCGATCGTTGCTTAGGGCTTAGCAGGCATTAGGGTTAGAATACCTTATATAAGTAGTACATATCCTGTAATTAGCCTTCGTTCTTGGAATTCTCATCGCTGTAGGTCATTCTCTGTGTGTGTGCCATTGCCACACCTTAGTCTGTCTTATGGTTTCAGCCTCACTTGCTTCTCACTTTGAGTTGCTTGTGTTGTTCCTGATATTCTTCTCCTCCTCCTCCTCCTCCTCCTCCTCCTCCTCCTCCTCCTTCTCCTCACCTTCCTCATCACTATCACTCTTTCTAGGATACTCAGCAGCAAATGCTCCTGCTAATGTTGCTATTTCAAGTTGCTCTTCAATATCTATGATCAGATTGTGAAGGATAAGACAGCATCATATCCAAGAATTAGTATATTTGAGGTCATCATCTTTTTGAATTTGAATGCACAGATCATGAAGTAATTGAAATCAACCCTTGAGAGATCCAAAGAAGTGTTCTGAATGAACATTAAGAATTACACACCATGGCTGACAGCTATATGCACTATTAGCCCAAAGCCACTCATTTTGCTGGAAAAATTGATGGGAATAACATGCAATTTGAATGTTCTGGAAGGCTGTGAAATCATGGAGACTTCCAAACCATGCAGTCATTGTTGCTGACAATGAGGCTAGCTTCTTGAATGGGATTACACACCATGGCTAACAGCTATATGCACTATTAGCCCAAAGTCACTCATTTTACTAGAAAATTTGATGGAGATAACATGCAATTTGAGTGTTCTGGAAGACTGTGGAATCATGGAGACTTTCAGCAACCCTAATATCATAGTCCATGATTTTTAAGTCACTAATAAGCAATATAATAAAATATAATAAATTAGTACTTACCTGATTAGAGAGTGTATAGTTTGATTTCCTATCAAAAAACACTTCACCATGCCAGCCTGGCTTTTGAAAGAGCAAGAGCTTGAATGATGATCCATCAATACATAAAAATCCCCCCTTCTACTATGAAGATATTTTTTCTTCCACATATTTTTGAGCCTTTTGCTTGTCTTCAAGGTCTTTTTGTTGTGTCAAGTCAAAGTGAATCATGCTATCATGGTGACTTTGAATAGCAATCATCACCTGCTTGTAGTAATTATGAACAGTACCTACAGAGACACCTGCCCATTCTGTTATATTCTATGAGGTGGCTGCATTACCATAGTGTCCAGCAGTATTAAGAAAAATAGCTAGTTGGATTTGAATAGGGAGCTGTGGACAGTTGGAATTATTGTGAAAAATGGGATGATCTTGAATATACTTGAAAATCTTGATAAAGACATTGAATAAAACTCTCAGATTGCACTGGAAAAGTTTAGGATGATCTAGTTTCCACTTATCAAGAAGAGGAAGCTATGAAATTCAAGTAGAAGAAGGATGTTCTTGTATGGGAATGTATCAGGAACAACTCAACTAACTCAAAATGAGAAAGTCAAGAGGCCAAAATCACAGATCAGACTAAGGTGCGGATGAGCACACACACAGAGAATGACCCATAGCAATGAGAATACTTGTTACGAATCCCCTTGCATCTAACTATTTCATCTCACACTCTTTACTCACTTTCCTTCATCCTCACGTTCGTTACGTCACGTGACCTCCACGAGGCTGATCACATGACCAGTCACGTGCTATGACATCATCCGTCACCTGATGAGTCTAGCCTATGACATCATGCCTCAAGGTTGCCACATGGCAAACCCTAGACTACCTTAGACCCTCAATCTCCATCGGATCTCCACGGCAATCCTGCCACCTCCTAGATCTCCCGATCCGATCTAATCTCCCCTATGTATCCATTAGTATATATTGGATCTCGATCCCGATCCTCGGATCTCCGATCCTATCTCCTAGGACTACGATCTAGATCTCAGGGCTCGCCTCCTTGCAGCCTGACCTCTTTAATCTCCGTCCTTCCATTCCCATCATTACGCTTACCGTAGTACGTTCATTACCATGTATAGTAGTGTACAGCTTGGTCCGTGCGCGGACTCAGGCAATATATAAGGCCAGTG
>JBBPKT010001159.1:0-10535 GCA_038089395.1 Pulveroboletus frians
TATGCATGATTGGACATGCGCTTTAAAATTTTTGCTGGTCGTCCTGTCTACTGTACTCGATCTGACTTATTGTACTATATCACGCCTGTCGTTATTTAATGTTATGTATATGTTGGTGCGTGGCCTGACGACTGTCCCAACGAGCTCCAGCGCGCAAAGGTGCGGGTACACGTGAGACATGCGATTGGATGCGAAAAAAAAGGAAACCGAGTCTCAGTCCGTTGCCACGTTAGATCTGATTCGACGATAAATTGGACGTGTGCAAAAACTCGAAATGTGATAAATTGCGTTTCCGAGCTGCATTCATCTCACCACTCAGTCCAGTGGCGTGACGAGAACGGGACCTCACGATCTGAGCCTAATATCGAACGAGCGAACCCGTCGGGGCTTAGGTCTACCACAATGAACGGCGTTTTTAGTACGAACGTGCACTGGGATGAGCATAGCTCGGCGGCACGCCGTCACCAGAAACCATGGCCCGAGTCATGACGCCTCGTTTGTGTCGGTTAGATGAAACCTTGTCATGACTCAGTGGTAGGGTTCCGGCATGCTAGAAAAATGCTCGCCTTTGTTCTTACGACACAGATCTGCAACATATCTAAAACGAGACGTTCAACTGCTTGGTGCGCCATTGTGATTGCCAAGAGGGTGACCAGGGATAGGCAAAACCATTTTCCAAATCATCGATGCATATTCCGAGTCTTCGTGCTTGCGGATATGAACTGTATTTAGGTTTTTCGGGGCATGAACACGTATTATCAGAGGCAAGTATGACGCTTGTCGCAGGGATCGGCCGCTGAAACCGGAGCCGATCAACTCACCACATACGTCAGCACAGAGTTGGCAGAAGGGAGAGAGGATGGTGTATTAGAGTATCCACTACCGGTAGCCTAGAGTACACAAGAGGAGAGCAGTCAAAAAAAAGTGAGCGTGTAATTAGGAGAACAAACTTGATGCATCAGTGGGGTGTAGTGTATCGATGAGAGTGGGTCTGAATCATGATCCTCGTCTGGAATGGTGGTGTCGTATGAGTGCCGTTTTAGGATGAATGAAAAACGCGTGATATCGGGTCTGATAAAGCGGTGCGTTAGAAGCGAGGTGCTATAACGTCATGTACTCGGGACGGGATTAGGGTGTGAGCATCCGACATCGGTCGGCATTCCAACGACAGCAGCGCGTTGTCGATTGCGCCGCGCTTCCACAGTGACGTTCCACGCTGTCCGTGCAATACCCACGAATCCTGCATCCCGGGGCCCGAGAAACAAGATATTTTTCCACAGGCCCTGATTAAACACGATGTAATCAGTGAGCTCCCTATCACTGCATAGTTTTCCCATTAATTGAGCCATGGTAGGAAGAGCAGGAAATTCACTAATCACATCCGATGGGAGCAAGCGGCAATAAAGCAGATGTGAACGTGATTCGAGGCCGAGGGCGAAGAGGAACAAGAGGGGTATCGAGGGTACGTGAGGGACGTGGAGGGGAACAACAGGAAGGGTGACAGATCGACCATGTGGGATTGGGTATGGCATTCCGAGGGCGCCTGGTGGTATGATATTCGTGCGAAAGTCCCGTGCGTGTACGTCCGCGCGAATGGGAATTAAGATCGGAGAGTAGCAGGCTTCCCATTCACTGGGTGGGATATCAAAGACAGCCAGGATATGCGTCGGTATGTGGGTGTCCTTAAGGACGCGTAGATCGACGAACGGGGGAATGGGACTGCCAGGCACAAGTGTTGTCTTCTCGACGTTCAGTCGGCGATAGAGCAGGCTTTTTGCTGTCAGCGAAAGGAGATAGAGGGCTAGGGAGGGTACTTACTCAAGGTGATCATCTACTGTCAGTACTAAGCGCCGTACGGGAAGTAAGCGAGGTTGTTTCATCCCTGGAGAGGAAGCGGATGTGGATCCCGACGATGGGGGAGGGGTGAAAGAGGGAGAGATGTGGGGTGCCATGATTATAGCCTAGCTGAGGCTAGAAACACGGTCGTCAATCAGAAATTTCATTTCCGAGATCAACCGCGGGATCGAAGTTTGGGTCCGTCGCGAGGTGGAATGAGGGACTGGTCTGGAAGTAGCGATGGACTTACTGATCGTGAAGAATGAGCGTACGTAGGCACAATGAGCGCGCGTGGACTCCGTTAATCTGTCTGTCTGAACAGCGAACGATACGAGCGTGAGCATGAACGAGCGAAGGAGGATAATAAACGAGTGTGGGAGAAATAAACCGCCTGAGATTTCAGACACGGTTCCTTTTTAAAGCTGCCAGTGAGGATACGGGTGACAGCCACGAGGTGGGGGTGTCTGACAAGAAGGCGACGCAGCAGGGTGAATTGGGAACTACTGGAGGGTACTCACGAGGCCGTTAGCCGTCCGGGCCTTTATGGTACAGGGTCTGATCTGGGATCCAGGAACGGTCCGCGTTCGTTGGCACGACAGGGCTGGCGATCTACCTCCGCAACCTGAACAGTGTCCGTTGCCATCCGCGCCTTTCAAGGGTTGGCGTGCATCGCTTCCCCTTCGGACCCGCCGTGAACCCTGCCAGCACTCGAGGCTGTACCTGTCTCGCTGAGACTGAGACTGAGACGGAACGGTAGCTGATGGCATTGTTGAAGGTGACGGTGCAAGTCCATGATGTACTACAAGTCAAGTGGCGCGTCCTCCCTCCGCCATCGCCAGCTCACTCATCACCTTGGCCGTCCCAGGCGCATTGCAGACACCCTGCCAGCATCCAGTCAGCATGGACACCTGTACAGACGAGCGACGGACCCAGCACGTATGTCCAGCGGCGATATACAGCCCTCGTGCGACCTGGCGTGCTTCTCCCATCATCGGTCGTCCTCCGCTGACCACCGGCAGAAAACAGGCCTGGCGTTTCACCACCGTCCCCTCCCTGAACGCGTCAGAGATATGCGCCACATTTGCCCATATACTTTGGCACGCGGCTGCATCCACCTCCACATCATCCACACTCGCAGGGAGCGGTGAGTCGTCCCCCGGTCCACACGCATAGATTTCATTGTCAGGGCGCGCGTATATTTCAGGGGTTACCAATTGACCCGACGGGAGGGCAATCTCGGTAAACAGGACGTAAGGTGCTATGGTCACGCCAGGGTTGGGTCGAACGACAACGCTGTGCGCACGGGTCGCAGAAATGGGCAAAGAGGGCACGACCGATGGCGACCACGCTCCCGCGGACAGTATGACGTGGGTAGCTGGGATGACCCTCGAGGAGCCATCACTCGGATCTCTGTAGCGGACACCGACAACACGTCCATGTGCCTGTTCGATCATGGTTGCACTTCCCTGAAGCAGGGTCGCCCCCTTTTCTATCGCGAGGTCCATCATACTGGTGGTAAACAGATACGGGTGGACCTGCGCAGTCCCGTCAGGAGCAGACATTGGACTGTATGACTCCGTAAGGTGCCTCTTTACCCAGTTCAGGTCGCCTGGATGCCCTGATCCGGCCCTTTGCGATATGGTCTCGAGTCCGGCCTTCTTTTCCAGGCTTTTCTGTCCCTCAACTGGTCCGGACCTGGTCTCGATGTGCTGGGTCAAATCTTCGCCCCGTCCTTCCCAATTGCCACAGTGAACGAACCGCCAACCCCACCTTTCCTTGCCGTTGTGCTCATTTGCCAACCGGACGTGCTCGGGAAAAGAGATATTGACGATGTCACGTGGGTATGCCCACTTGGCCACGAGTCCGCCAGCCTTTCCAGATGCCCCCTGACCAACACCGTGGGCCGATGCCTCCAACACGGTAATGCGGGTGGAGGGAGAATACGAGGGGTGTCTAGAAAGATAATAAGCAGTAGTACAACCTATTATCCCACCACCGATGATGACAATATTACGGTGCTCAGATGGTGCCATGCTGGTAGTTGCGAGTCGGCGTGGCGAGGACGAGGTCGTAAGAGAGTTGCTGACATAATCTAGTTTCCACGGACGGTTCATTCAACTGCCACTACTAATGATTGGATTGTCCGTTCCAGCGGGTACAATCACAGTCCACGACCTTGTCAAGGTCGGGTGTGTATCGACCTCAAAGACTGCCCTACAATTGGAACAAGGATGCGACCTTGCTTTTGGCTGTTCAAGTGGCGGTCAGTGGGTGACACCGCAGCCGACCATGAATCCCTCCGCGTTTGGTACGTGTCGGATCAGATAATTTTTGCTTTGCATATTGAAAGATCATTAGCATTGCATTGCGACAGACTCTACCGGTATCGTTGCAGTCCACCACCATTGACAACTGAGATACGGTCTATAAACCTCTCCGAGTGGGGTCGACCACCTCACGCGGATGACCCTGATTATTTGCGACTACAGGATCTCCAAGATTTTGAAAGCACCGACTTCCATACCTCCTTGATGCGTTCAAGACTAGGACATCTTGAGCCCTCTCGTCCCGGAAAGCGAACACAGGACGACCTGAATATGAACGAACGTGCGAAGCGACCCCGACTTGAAATCTCCAGTATGCTGCATTTGATACCGCAGGTTAGTGCTCGCCATCCAATTCGGGTCAATGTGACTCATCTTTTTAGCCACATTTCAAACCAGCCCCAGCAGCAAAGTTTCAGCCCGTAGATACCGGCAAACTTCCACCTTACCAAAAGGCGCTGCCGTCACCCATCGCTCCATATGACGCGGCCGCAGTGGGCCAATTGTTAAAATGCAGGTTTAGGAGGGGGGCATGGCTTATCCCTGTACGCGGCAACCTACCATGGGATGGCGCGTCTGCTGCGGTGATGTTGGAGGGTACACAGGTTGCCTCGCAGTCCCCGAGTCCATACGTCTCTGTACCTGCGGCCCAGCCCTGTGCGTTAACATGGACGGCCGACTCCTTGCACCACCTTTGGACCTTTCTCGGGTCGATCCAGCAAGCCAAACACTTGGGCCCGCTGTCGTTATCTTTCCATGCTGCCCCCGCGGATGCATTCTCAACAAGGGATGCTGTGCCGGAACCAGTTTGGGAAAGTAATCGCCCCTATTACCCTCAGCAAGCATCAAAGCACACTTCGGGGTCCTCGGACGAACTCGTGACAGACACGGACATCTGCAGGGCCCACTTGGAGGGTATAGATTACATCAAAGTTTATCACGACGTACCATATTCCTTATCTCTGCGCAACATCCTGGATGCGTACCGATACGGGCCGGTTGATAGGGAAGTTCCAGGCCGATCGGGCGCAAACGATCGCAAGATTCGCATGCTCAAGGGCGCCCGTTTGGTCTTTATGGATGAACGCTCCAAGGCCGCTTTTTTGATGTAATTTCACTCCATCGAGGTAGAGGCGGTCTGATTTGCCGCTGACTGGGATCCTCCACCGTGCTGGAAGTGGCGTCAGTGCTACCCCTGTGGATAACGGATGAGTTCACGTCAGGGATTACTGTCCGTCTCCTTCAGAAACCACGGGTAGCTGTGGGGTTCACAACTCGGCGGGTTCGGATATCGACCGATCTGTAGGAATGCCGTTGGCCATTCTTAGTATCTTACGGGCACCGTTTCAGCACACTTGCGGCGATTGGGAGCGGAACGTTGGGAAGGACACACAACAATATGCCATGCAGTGCCTCGCAAGAAACCACCAAGGTTGCAGCTAAATCGCTTCTGCCAACGTCCCGAGGTGCGAGCGAAGTTTTCTAAATTCATTTGATGTAGGCAAGAAAGGTGTTGCAGGCTTTCGATCTGGCACTCCGTCCCTTGGATATTTTTGTGATTAAACAGCGTATTTCATTGTTCGTGTGGATCAGGTCGTTTTCCAGGTACCTGACGGGTCGACCGAGTGTGAAACGACGTCCGGTGACCGTGGGTGGCCTTCTCAAACTTGATATGGCCTCGTTCAGACCTGATCCTCACTTGCTCCCTGACTTGCGTGCCCTGGTCGGGGCCTCGAGCGTGTAGTGTGTCGTTCCTCTAATTGGTGGACAGGTTTAATAGACCACGCACGACGGCGATTAAGCCCAGGCCATCGGGGATTCGCATGATGCGTAGTGGCCGAGTGGCTGTTTGCCGCGGTCATATTGGCCTCGGTACGACCCTGACCTGGGCATACGCCATTCGAGGTATGTTCTCTGTTGTCACTGGAAAACAATATGAATTCTGAACAGGATCCCCGTTCGAAGTCGTGTACCTGCTCCCCCTGTGGGGTTGGTGACGGGTTTCGGCACAGCAAAAATGAAGCCAAAGTCGAGTCAAGTGAAAGAATGGGTCGGGATGGGTCCCGTCAGCTCACGAACCAACTGCCCGAATGAAGTTCACTTCCGGGAGTACACGTGTTGGACCAGAATTACGTATGGGGACGAGCACGCTGCAAGAAGTGCCCTCTTCTGGGCTCGGGGACTCGATCGTTGACACAAATCGAGAGCACTTTGCCTTCCGACTCGCTCTGACATGGCAACGGTCGGCCACTTCCTCTTGCCGTCCCAAGTGCGGAATCACCGCCCCAATCCGGGGCCCATTTATGTCACCGCCCCCATGACCGCCTTCATTTGAGCTCTTATTCAAAGATCCATCTCACTTTCTCAGGTCGAATTCTACGGGCTGTGGAGATGCGAATGGATGCCTTCGCCCTCCAGCTGCTCAGAACTTATTTGAGGTTTTCCTGTGAAGCTGACGGGGGCGTGGCCGGCTGGTCACGCTACGGCCGCGAACAAGCAGCTGGCTGCGTGCCCCTTACCCATACTGGTACCCACCCATTTCGGGGCGGTTCGCGCCACGCTCCAAGGTGACACCATGCGGTGACCACGATGCCGCTTTCTTCCACCCACATAGACTCACAGGACACCCATCCGCAAATCAGTCAGTATATAAACTTGCTCGTCATTTCCCTCCTACGATCTCTCACAGTTACTACATATACCATTCACTTTCGTTCATCGTTTACGCCATCCTCGTCTCGCATCTCTCTCTCTCTCTCATGCATAACCCTGCAACCACCTTCTTCACTCCAGAAGATAAGCAGCGCCACCCTTACCTCTCATCTGTTCTCGAGCCCAGCGCGCAGAAGGTGATCGCCACTGCCGCGGTCCGAGTGTATTATGCACCGTTCATCAATGCGCACCTAAACTGGACCTATTCGAACCTCAGAGGCATCCTCGTCTTCGGACGCGATCGTGACGGACCACCTCCGGGTGTTCCGCCACCAGACCGTGGTACGGGCACCCACGGCCTTCGGTTGAAGGAGAAGTACTGGTTCCGCCTCGTCGACATCAAAACAGACAGAGTCGTCTGGATGTTCTCCGTCCCGGAGGTGTTTGAATATAACAAGGACAAGCCCTTCTTCCACTACTTCTCCGGAACGGTGCGTGCGTTCCTTTTCCTCGATATGCGGGAGCCACTGACATGACTTGAAATGCGTTCGTCGCGTATACCGTTCTTGGCGCTGTATTTTACCTCCAGAGTCGAATGTTTGGTTTCTGTTTCGACGACGACGGCGAAGCGGCCGTCTTTTTCAAAAAAGTCGTCGACCGAACGCGACGCCATTGTGCGTCTCCTGTTCTTTGCCGGCTACAACCGGTGACAGAACGACTGACATGCAATTGCCCCCTATTACAGCCGTCTTCCGACCATTCCGCTACAACTCGGTGAAAAGGGACAAGACCAAAACGCCGTCGTCGCCGCCGCTCCCAAAACCTGTCAAGACGAACATCATCTCCGCCCCGGCACCGCATTCATTCGTACACGTTTCTCACGTCGGTGTCAACACGAGGGGTATCATCGAGTCATCCAAGAACATCGAGCCCGCATGGGATGCCCTGATTGCTGATCTCCAAGGCCAAGGAATTTCGCCCGAAGTGGTGAGCAACAACATGGGGTTCATAAAGGAATTCGTCACCACGCTTCCCGCCGAGTCACCATTACCATGTGCGTGCATTCGGCCCTCGTTCTCACTCGAATTTGACGATGGTCGCGTACATCTGTAACAGCATCTCCCCAACCATCATCACCTGCCCCAATTAGTCCTCCGGAAAAGAAGCAAAAGATTCGTCGCAAGGTTCTGATCCTCTAAACATGTTATAGATCCGCCCTCGTTGCCTTCATCTTTGTCTCACATGCAATCCATAAATCGTGTCGACCGCGTGATCTCTGTTGATCTTGTTTCTTGGTTCAAAAGCATACCCCATTCCTATATTGCGATAGTATGATACGGATAGCATCACCTGTACTACTCGACTGATCTCTCGGATTTTGTCACACTAAAGAGTCGGGATTATTATCATACACGGCGGCTCTACATCTATGAGTGGTGTGCGCGTGTTCAGGTGAACCGGAATCTCGGTTGCGCATGCTACGCAAGACCCGCGTGCTCCCTTCATGCGTGTGGATCATGACGCGTGAAGGCGTTAGAAACGCGACAAGTCTCGGCCAAAGATCCCTATCGGAAACGAGAACACATCATTAGTCACGATCGCACGCGCCGAGGACCGATGGAAATGCGAACACGCACAGTTCATGAACCTGTAGAGGGGAAGACAGACGTGAATGTTTCCGGACGGAATGGTCCCAAGACAAGTACCGGGCACGAACTCACCAGTACATCGGCACCAGAATTCTGGAAAGGACGGGGGTGGGGTTTAGTCATGTACGACCATTTGGAGATGACCCATCGTTCACGTACTTGTTCCGAATGCTGAGCGTCGCGGTGAAATATGCGGACCGCCATAGGAGCCATGCTAACCGGCCTGACTCCTTTGCCTTGATACTGTCGGCGGTGGAGCGGTCGTAAATGGCTTTCCTGTAACAAGGTCGCTAAAGGAGAACTCCGTACGGCCCGATAACGGACGCACCAATCGCCCAGATACGCCAGGCTTCCCTGATTATGAAATTCAAACGGTTTCGTATGCGCCTGATCTCTGACAATCTTGTTCAGTTTTTTCACCATATACTTGGCCTTCTGATTGGCAACTGGTCATGTGGATCAGTGAGACGATAACCCACAACCCACGGGCGCGTGATAGGGTAAGGGTGCCGACCTTGAGCCGTTGCTGGGAGCACTGCCGTCTCGATGACTGCGGCATCACCTATGGCCCATACGTCCGGATCGATCTGACCATCTTTCATAATGACATTCAAGTTGTCGTTAGTCAAAAGGCTTTGTCACGCGCGAGGTCAGTCTGGAACGCGTCGCGAACGTGACTGATACCCGCACCTCTGAGATCGCGCATGCTTCTTGATGCAATGGATCGACTGGACCAGGGGGTTGGGTGCTAACCCCGTGCTCCAGACAAGGAGACCAAATGGAACTGTGGAGCCTCGTAAGTGATACAGGATTATCAATAGGGGCCGTTACGGAACCTTCTCCTTGCTCCTTTACAAACATCCTATCCTGTAGCGAGCGCATGAGCGGAAGAAGCTGTATATGTCGACGGACGCTGTCACCTTTTCGACACGTTCGACGTGATGTCTAGTTTTGATGCAGATTCCATCTCGGCGGAATTTCTCTTCGGCCCAGCTATCGTACCAAACTCAGAAGCGGCTCATCCCATGACAGTTTTGCGCAGCTCACGCGGCAAGTGACCTGTCAAAGCTCCCAAGAATATTAGGTGCCACGTCATACAGTGTGATCCTAGCGAGGCGGGCAAGTGAGGGGTAGTGTCGTTCCACTTCGGCGTGAAGGAGATCATGTAGCTCGGCTGCAAATTCGACGCCAGTGGGGCCCCCACCTAACCCGTAGCCACATGTCAAGAAGTCCTTTCAAGCCAAGGTGATCAATACTTGCCCACGATACAGAAGCTGAGCAGATTTCGCCGTTGGGTGTCGGAGAGCATAGGTTGGTTAGCCTGCTCGAAACCTGTGCAAGATTATCATGAAATGCGTTTCCGGCATGCTCGCGGGGACCTACATTCGAGGATACGTGTCCTGATCGCTCGGGCATCCTTGACGTCTTTCAGAAAGTATGCATACTCCTTGACTCCAGGAACATTGAAAGCTGGGGTGACGGTGAGTTGTGTCCCCGAATTTGACAAGGGCCAACTCACTCTGGGAATATGCTCCAACAGCAATGACAAGCTTGTCATACTGCACCATGAAAGGTGTGCCAGTCCCAGGAAACCCTTTCTCCGCGGTAGAACTGTCGACTGACAATGCGGAGGACTTTTCAGATGGCAGAGGAGGGGTTGCTGGCATCTGAAGATCACTCTGGTGAATATTATCTTGGGGATTACACGTATACCGTGCGTACACATGTCAGGACTTTTTGCTTGAAGTCTTGATAGGGTGTCAATTCACTTGACGAATGAGTGAAGTTTGTGACTCGCCTATGGTATCGCACCAAGCCTGGTAAGCGGTCTAGACGATTACTAGGAGGTTAACGAGTGGGCAAGGTGCTTGAATATGACCCATACCACTTTTGGAGAGTATCGTCTAACCTATCATTATCAAGCCATGATGATCAATGCCATGTTGGATCTGACCGAACCGTGTCAGAACACTCACCGATTCAACAGCACAACGAAACTCGAGTGTTCCGACTGCACAACTCGCTAACAAAGGTGTGAAATTGAAGGCGTTGGTGGGAGAAACGATCGTGACCT
>JBBPKT010001160.1:0-10529 GCA_038089395.1 Pulveroboletus frians
GTTAGCCCTGAGTCGGTAGTTCCATTCATACACTGACACTTTGTTGATATCTGTTTGTGTTCAGAAGTTATTTAATAAACAATCAAAATATGCGAAACATTGGGACAATTTTGTGAGTCACTGTATGTCCCTCTCTCCTTGCTCATCTCGCATGTGAATAACATATATGGCCTTTACATGAATGACTATCCAGATGGACAACAAAATATCCATTATATCTCACCACCTTCTTATCACCCCTGTCACTGGTGTTCCTACAAACACCTCTCCTGACATCTGCACTGTAAGAATCCATAGCATCCTTGACCACACTCACACTACCCATAGAACCTAAAGTATCTTTTATGATTATGTTCATAATGCTGCTCTACAACATGTGCTACCTCACTCATACCCAAAGTGTTGAGATACCTCTCTCACAAGTAGGTGATGCACTCAGAAACCTATGAGCTGTATGTTTTAGCAGCAAGTTGGGACAGTGTGTTGACCCCTCATTCCTTTTTTTCACCCACTTTTCATGGTCATATCAGCCATTTGCATGAAACAGCACCTAGTTTATCTCCTCTGATGCCCACCATGTTTCCACTTCATTTTGCATAGGTTCTTCAGGTGATGACAGCAAGTCTGGCTCAGAGATGGCATGCAGCTGTAGTGGGGCTGGGAATGGGCCTGGTGTGAGACACCATAATAGGGGAAAAGGCTGATGGTGAGTTAGTGTCAGGTGTGAGGTCTCCAATGTGGAGATGACCAGAGTGGATGCAGAGGAGGAAGGGTGGGAGGTGGTCAATAATGATGGCATTGATGATGGGCTTAGATAATCTCCAGTTTGAAATCATATCTAGGTGCAGGTCACTGCTATTGACAAGTCTGTAGAACTTGTGGATCACCCATTCAGTACTTCAGATTATTGCATTGCATGTGGTGGCTGTACCATGATGACACTTGACCATGTTCCATGTACATGGGCCCATAAACCTCTCATGCAATCTCCTAATCACTTCACAACATATTCATTAGGTGATATACCCAACATGAATGCAACCACAATCAGATAAGTACTCCTCCAAATGCACCCCATTATACTCATTTGAGATGGGCCATCTTTGTGCCAAATGATGCCAGAATAAATGGACATTTGTGTAGCAAGTAGCCTGAGCTGACCAGCTAGTGCATTCATCGCAATCAAGGGAAGTATTAAGACAGTGGAGGCTTGGTACTGTGTGCACTTGGTTGCAGCAGAACAGAGGAGAATGAGGTATTCACAGACTAGGTACATCTGAGGATCTCAAGTGGCTTTAGCCTATTGCTCATATTTATTATCATTCATTCCTATCATCTCTCAACATTCCTTTTAAATCCCAATGTCACTTCTGTGAATGTCAAGCACCAGCTTCCACTGAACAATCATGCTCATATGTCTCCTCCCTTGATATTGACTGTCCTCTACTACATGCACACCCCAGATATTTTACTAACCCTCTCAAAAGCGAATGTTTATGCTGTATTTGCAAACACCTGCAGCCTCTCATTTGTTAGTTCTCAGCCTTTCAGAATCAGTCGTGAGAAACCAAGGAGCAGCAAGCATGTTGATGGGTATGACATTGAGGAACTTGACACTCTTCCACACAGGCACAGACATATCCATGAACTGGTACTTGTATGGCTCAGTGTTAGAAAGACTATCTTGGACCCAACATACAACAACTCTTCCATCTATGCTGTAGCTCCATTTGAACCACAGATAAGTACCTGTCAGGCCTCATTTGATCTCAAATCCACCAGCTACACCTGCATGGCAAGCATATATGCCATATAAACCTGAAGTCCAGGTGACTATGATATGTCCACTGGAATATGCACATGAAGACTTCTCTCCTTCTGCTTATCACTGAGCTAGATCATTTAGGCAAGTGTGCTTGGGCAGATGTAGAGAAGGCAGTGTCTCAGGCAAGTTTATCCCATAAATAGTTTATTCTTGCCATGTTTGACACTCTTCTTTGATAGATCAAGCTGGGATTATTGCCTTGTGAAGTATGCATGGTCTCCTTCTCTCCAAAGAGATAGAGGTGACCTATGTATATCCAGTCATATTTTTTTAACTCCTTTTCTTGTTCCTCTAAGTGCTGTGGGTGCCACTCATGAGTATTGGTAGTGAAATGTCAAAATCATGGATGGAAGGCAATATAACTTGTGTCGATGGAATGCATCCAATGTCCTTCCAATGTTTCAGACCATGCACATGCCCTTTTGGCCAGCTGGATGCATATTTCAACCCCAAGTGGACACCTGCTAGTTGCAGGTCTTTTTGTTCATCAAGCACTGTTGTTCATCCTGAGATGTATGAATGAGAACCCTCCCAGGTTATCATGTGCACTGCCCTCAGTATCTCAAATCCACTCACACCCAGCACTCCTGAGTCTTCCTCTCTACATAAGACAAGAAATCATGGAAAAATGTGGCAATCACAGAACAGAACAATGCTAAGTGTGTGGCAATCTTGTTAGGTGAATGCAGAGACTCAGTGTAGGTAGCAGCAAGACATGCCACCATATTTGATATCTAACAGAGAGGAACCAGAGCTTGCAGGGTTAGCTATGACATGCCCTTGTGGCCACATATGATGGATATGAAAATGGATAGGGAGGTTTCTTGTCACATGACCAATGACAGATCTGTTCAGAACATGGCAGCCGAATCCATAGCAAAATTCCAGTTCAGAACTGCACCCTTATCAACCTAGATACACTACATATTATGCAGTACCAAACCAACCAACAATGTGGTCCTTGTAACTATCACTGAGCAAACTTCCTATATTTGTGCCTGAGCATTGCAAGGTCATGCTTTACCAAGATCTCCTCCATACTCTGAACATCTGGTGATCTCTCAACCTGTATAGTATTCACATCTGTTAGGTATTGCATCTCTCTGATCTTACTCACCCAGTTAAAATTGACAATCATGAACTACTTCATGTTGGGCTTGCATATCTCTCAGAAGTCCCTGTGGACAAACCCTGCAGTGTGGAGTAATCCAAGTTTGACTGATATATTATCAAAGGTGGATGAGGGGAGCAGTCCCATGTACACATGCAGAGTCTTGAATTTATCATCATCAAGCCAGCCCATGACCACCATGAGTCAGCCACCAGCAATCTTAAACTCTCATAGAGCTGGGGCACATTCCAAACCTGCAAAGATGTTATGTGTGTCACACAAGTAAGTTGTAGTAAATTTGATGCAGATGTGATCCTTTTTGCCTGCTGTTTCCTTGATTCCTTGGAAGATGGGCATCATTGATTTCTGCCCTCACACATATTGGAAATGCTTTTTGGCATTATCTTTGAGCAAGTGGAAGCTTATTGGATATGGGAATAGAAAAGGGGGAAAAGATCCAGAAGTGGGATGTAGGGTTTCATCCAGGCACCTGTAATAGTCTTCTATATTTAGAGCAGCCTTGCAAAGAGCAGCTAAATGACAGGCTAAAGCATGCTCACTGCTCCTGTCAGTAGTATCAAAGTGAGTCACAGCTTGCATTGTCAGGAGTTGTGCTAGCAAATGTGAATTCCACACAGCACCAGAGATCGTTATAAGTGACCCTGCAGAAAGAATCATCAAACTGCCATGGCACCCACAGAAAATGTGGTAACCAACCAGAAATTGCAAGAATAAAGCACTAGAGGAGACCTCAAATATCAGAGAGCAGGGCCCCTCATTGTCTTCAAGTAGTATCCTAGTCCTTGGAAGTATGGATTGCTTGGATTACCCCCAACCTCATTCTTGAACTCAATAATGACTCTTAATGTTCAGATCTCCATCTATGACATACTTTGTTATTTGTATTTGGCTACCAATGATGTATAGCCTACCAGTGGTGAGCACCTTGGCTACAATATCCTGCTGCTGAGCTTCATTGTCATACAAGTCCAACATAGCATTTACAAGTTTGAAGGTAAGCCTATAATCTGCAGGTGAGTTCAATGGTGTGACAGTCATTGACAAACTGGCCAAAGGCAGGATCACTGCAGGGAGCATATCCTAATATGCATGAGGGCAACCGCATAATATAGACTTGAGATTATATTGATCATGCTGTCAATCTTGAAAGCTTGATAGAACACCAGTATCAGAAGGGGGTAAAGATTTGACATTTGTCAAGAATGTATAGCACACCATCTTGATCAAATCCTCATTGGCCAGACTGCCTCTATAAAGATTAGAATGCACTGACAGGGGGGGTCTTGACCTCTCTGTGAACTTGGGTGAGTATAAGGCAATGCTCTCATTGCTTTACTTACTTTCTTCAGGCATCTCAATGATAACATGTGACATCCAAGAAATAGGAACATCACTAAACATGGCACTGAGAGACTCAGCTCCTTGCAGAAGCTTTCCATGTCCTAAACTATTAAGAATCTCAACAAGTTTGGAATTATCAGAATAGCTGCCAGCACTCACTTAAATCTTGTAGAGTTTCATGAGATTAGGGGATAGATTGTATTTGCATGCCACACAGATCACATTTATGAGGTCATCAACTGCATCCTTCATTGATATACAGACCTGAAAGGAGTTCACAGCATCTTGGCTCTAAACCCAGCACTCAACCAAGCACAAGCCCTCTATATTGATATGATCATTATTGAGCTTGAGCTCAAACTGCAAGTGCCACATACCAACAATGATATGAATCTCATCACTTCTAGGGTTCGACATACATAAAGACAGCTGACAGACTATCCAAAACCTGCAGAGGTGCCCCAGACTAGAGATGGTGCAATTACTGAGATTGCCTTCAAGCATGCAGTGCAGAAAGGAAACCTTGTACAGTGCAATATCCATACAATGGAGATTGATGGTAGCCTCATCCCTTTCAAGTTCCCAGAGAAATGTCACATTCTTCATGCTTGGGATGTCAATAGGGAAGATGGAGAGGAAATCTTGGTTCCATACCCAACAATTAAGTGTTATCAGATCTGAAGTGATCAAAGACTCAGTTCTACATAAACCCAGGAAGAAATCATAAGCATGCACCAGAACTGAGGCTGTGTATTAGAGATAACAACTCTGATCTCCTCCGGGCTCTCCTGTCCAACTTTAAAGTTTACTAATGAACTCCTGAACAAACTCCTATAGCTCCTACATAGGAGTTACCAATGTCCTTTAGGGGTAGCTGAAGATGAATAGGAAAGTTGGACTTGCATCCAATGCCATGCCAGTATGCACTCCTTATGTCATTTCCTTACCCTATCTTTGCTTTGTTTCCATTCCACAACTTTGTGCTATTTCTCTTCCCCCTTTACTATTTTCTTATAGATATCACTTGTTTCACTTTGGAGTTGATTGGACTTCATGCTTGCATCTGTGCCTACTCCATATATATATTCCCTTTTACTCCTGAAATCCCCTTAGTTGTTCCTGCTACTCCTTGGGTAGCAGCTGAGGTGAGTTCCAGTTTTACTTTACCTTATTACTGTTGCTAATTAGTGTACGTGAAAAATCTAAGTAAAAGAGCAGTAATTGCCCACTATATTAGTTAGCAACAGTAATAAGGTAAGGTAAAACTAGAACTCATCTCAGCTGCTGCCCAAGGAGTAACAGGAACAACTGAGGGGAACCCAGGAGTGAAAAGGAATATATATATAAAGTAGGTGCTGTTGTTGTTACTTGTATATGGTGCAGACCTTGATTATGTAATCTCAGTCCTTTGTGCTTGTCTCTTTATCTTTCAGACATTTTTTGCATATCTCAGTTGACTCTGACAGTCACTGAAATGAGCCACTTCCTTTGTACAATGTACTATTTCTCATAGCTACCTCCTTAGTGATTCCTACAGGTTATGAGCCCCAGCCATTAACCTTGCCACTTGGACTTTGATACTCACATCTGATTTCACTAAGCACACTCTTTTAAGATCAGTGACAAATTTATGAAAGTCCTGAAGCTTGACACTTCCAAGAAGGAATGGTTTCTATGGAAGAGAAGACTCAAATTGTCTTTAACTACAAGAGGCCTGCTTGGCCACATTACAGGAACCATGATGTCACCCACCAGTCCAGCTGCTAACAGGTTGTCTGGATGGTCACTGACTACTAACAATGAGTTGCTTGCCATTGCCAAGTATGAGCTGGTGCTCACCAGTTAGAGTGAAAAGGATGCCCTCATCCAACAGCAGATTGCTGTCATCTTACCAAATTCCTTGTTTCTTTGAATCCAGGGGAAGTCAACTGCCCTTGAGTACTTCAATACACTCAAGGATCTATTCAAGAATCAATCTGCTGTTGTCAGTGTGGAACTAAGATATCAGCTCAGCAAGTTAAAGTTGAAAGATGGTGGTGACACCCACACACACTTAGAGAAGATCTTGGCTATGCACGAGGAACTTGCCTCAATGGGCATGTCACTTTTCAACATTGAAATGTTCAACATAATCTTCACCTCCCTACTGTTATGATTTACTACTTCTTTTCTTCTCGGACTTATCTCTCCTCGCTTAGCTCTTCTTATGCTAAGCTCGTAGTCCCCTCAGTCACATGCTTGTTTCTTCTTTTACTTTCTAGAATGTTCTTCGATTACTCATTGCTGTACTTCTGCCATTGGCTCGCTGACTCAACGCTCAGTCAGCCGTTTATTCTTTCTTGTTCTTTTCATTTCTATACGATTACTCAGCATTTCCTGGTCCTCGTATATAAACCCCAAGTAGATCTCATGTACTCCAGTTTAGACCTACTTGGTATATACATCCTAAACTCCCTCTTCGTGTGTCTCCACTCTACACTTGAGTGAGCGCTTTACCTCTCCCTGTGTCCCATCCCGATTACAAGGGATTGTCCTCGGTCCACCTGCTTCACCGGGAAGTCCACCGTCTGGCGTCACCAGGACGAATCCTTGACCTTGCCGTCTGCAAGGTACCCCTTTGTCTCAGTCCCTTAGGACCTTCGCCAAGTCCGCGCTCGACCCTTCGGGATCAAACATAACACCTACCCCCATCCTATAACTCACTCCTTTCCTCCATATTGTCGAATATGCGGATCACCGGGAAAACACTCTCTGCTGACCTATTAACCACCCTCATTCTCAATGAGTATGACCATGTGGCAATTCACTTAGGAGGGAAATCTAAAGGGAAGGCAGAGAATGTAGCTTTCTTGGCTGATAGGTCAAAGAAACGAACCTTTAGTGGCACATGTTTCAACTGTGGCTGGAGTGGCCATTGTAAGGATCAGTGCTACAAAGAAGGCAGAGGCCATGAGGGTAAGGCCCCAAAGGGTTGAAAGCTGCATAACAAGAAGGAAAAATCATCTGGTTTGAAAGACGGTCAGTTATCACACACAAAGGCAAAGGCTAACTCAGCAGATGCTAAATCAGGACCTGATGCCATCTAGCTTGCCTCTCCTGGCAGGGATGTGGAGCCATCAGTTTCCATCACTGCATCTAACTTGTCGACCATTGAGCTATACAATAGCAGAGCTACCCTTCACCTTATCTCATATTGTCAGCATCTGTTGAACTATGTCAATATTCCTCCTTATCCTATCAAAGTGGCCAACAAACACACCTTTAATGCCATTGGAAAGGGCGACCTTTATGTCCACCTCCTGAATGGGAAGAAATTTACTCATGTTCTACTGAAGGATGTCCTATATGCGCCCAGTATGGGTGTGACCCTCATCTCTGTTGCGAAACTTGCTGCTGCTGATTATGTTGCTCTTTTCCATAACAACATCTGTTGGATTTTGACCTCTCACAGAAGCTGCTTGGGGAAGTCCCACTTGTTAATGGATTATATCAGGTACAACATCCCAACTCACCACTTGCTAGTGTTGCAGGGGGAGTTATGACACTGATGATGGAGGCACTGCACCACCGTCTGTGCCACATCGCTTCTTCCTCCATCTGTGGCATGCTTGCAAAGGGGTTCCTTGCTGAAGTCAAGCTCAACCCACTGTCAGAAACAATGGGTCAGTGTGAGTCATATGAGTATGGGAAGGCAATTCTGTTAGAGATGACAACTCCAATCTCCTCTGGACCCTCCTGTCCAACTCTGAGGTTTCTTAATGAAGTTCCAGATGAACCCCTATAACTCCTACATAGGAGTTGCCAATGTCCTATAGAAGCAGTCAGAGATGGATAGGAAGGCCAGACTTGTGTCCAATGGCATATCAGTATGCATTTCTTATGTCATTCCTTTACCCTATCTTTGCTTCATTCTCATTCCATAACTTCATGCCATTTCCTCTCCCCCTTCACTATTCCCTTACAGAGATTGCTTATTTTGCTTCAGAGTTGATCAGATTTCATGCTCACATCTTTGCCTACCTTATATATATTCCCTTTCACTCCTGGGCTCTCCTCAATCATTCCTGCTACTCCTTGGGCAGTGGCTAAGGTAAGTACCAGTTTTACTTTACTTTATTACTATTGCTAATTAGTATAGTGGGCAATCACTGCCCTTTTTTTAAACTCACATCAAATGCCTATGCTCCAATCGTGATGGTGAATATCTGGGTGATGAATTTCAGCAGCACCTCACAGTCAGAGGGACTGAGCAGAAACTTACTGTATATGATCACCCACAGTCTAATGGTGTGGCTGAGCAGCTTAACCACACACTGGTTGAGCGTGTGCACACAATGCTGTATGCTACCAGTTTGCTGAAAACACTGTGAGGAGAAGTATTAGCACATTGCATGTGGGTGAAGAATTGGATGGGAACTGTTGCACTTAACAGTGTGACACTGCACAAGCTTCTGTACAGGCAAAAATTAGACATGGGTGACTTACCTAAGTGGGAATACTATGTCTGGGTTCATGATGTGAGCAGTTTGAAACTTGATGACTGCACTTGGGAGGGGTGTTGGGTGGGTTTCAACACTGAGAGCACAGCTCATCGGATGTGGCTTCGCAATGGAAATCATGTCACTATTGAGTGCAATGTGATGTTCAAATGTCACATTGGCCCAATCCTGAGTCATGCCATGGAATCCATTCACATGAATGGGCAATCCAATGACAAGATAGTTAGCTTGTCATCTACTAATTATAATGGGCCTGATGCATCTGATTCTGAAGGCCTGCTGCCTACCCTGACCTTTTGACCTCCTTCCCCCACTCCTATGGACCCTGAACCTGCACTGCTGCTTCATCATTTAACTCAACAGTGAACCAAATCACTCTACATCTGCATGTTGCATGAGCATGTGGGGACACATGATGGATGGTTGAGTGGGCTTACCTTGCCCCGTGGTGTCCTTGGTGTTGAACTGATTGTTGTGAGTGATGGTCCTGCACCTGGTGGTGATCCTGAGACTGGTGGCAATGGGGTCAAGGGGGAGAGCACTAGTGGTGAGGGAAATGGGCATGCTGCAATGATGTAGGATGACAACAACATTGCTTATGCAATGTTAGCCAAATCAGGAATAGAAGAAGTGTTGGAGCTGCTTACCTTAGACAAGGCATGGTCGTGGCCTAATTGGCCACATTGGGATGAGGCTGCATGTACCTGGGACATTGCCAACCAGCCACCAAAGAACATGGTCAACTGCAAGTGGATTTTCCACATCAAAAAGAATGCAGCTGGTGGAATTGACAAATATAAGGCCCAACTGGTCACATGTGGATTCACTCAAGTCCACAGCATCGACTACTATGAGACCTATGCCCCCATTGCCCATCTTGCATCCCTCTGTCTCATCCTTGCTATAGCTGCCTGATACAACTGGGACATCAACACTTTCAACTTTCAGAGTGCCTTTCTCAATGGCAAACTAGATGACAATGAGGTGATATTTATGGAATTACCTCCCAGTTTTAACAAGCTAGGTTGTGACATTGTTGCCAGGCTCCAAGTTTCTCTGTATGGGTCAAAGCAGGGTGCACTCAAGTGATACAAACGTTTGTGCACTAAGTTAGTGGAACTAAGGTTCTAATATACTGATGCTGACTGGGGAGTTTTCATTGCCTGGATTGGTGTGCACCTACTGATTCTCGCCTCCCATGTGGATGACTGCATGGTAACTGGTAGCTCAAAGGAACTCATCTGTGAATTCAAGGGTGAGATTAGCTGTCAATTCAAAATCACAGACCTAGGGCCTATCCATTGGCTGCTTGGGATGAAAATTACCTGTGATTGTGAGACTCGGACAATAGCACTGTCACAGGAACCCTATATCTCTATGATACTGACAAAGTACAATTTCACTGATGCTAAGCCTTTTTCCATCCTGATGGACCCTAACCTCCAGCTCACTTGGAACCAATCACTGCAGTCTGTGACTGATGTAGCTAGAATGCATCAGGTCCCTTACTATGTCATGCTCAGATCCCTTATGTACTTGACAGTTGGTACTCAGCCAGACATAGCATTTGCTGTTTCCACACTCACTCAATCCTGGATGGGCACACTGGGAAGCACTCAAATGAGTTTACCACTATCTTGTTGGTACTAAAACCTGGCAGCTAACCTATGGCACATGGACTAGTGACCTAGTTGGGTATGCCGATGCTGACAGAGCATCACAGGAACATCAC
>JBBPKT010001161.1:0-10528 GCA_038089395.1 Pulveroboletus frians
ATCTTTGATGGGACAGATATCACCCAGACATTTTCTCTGTCGAAAGGCAACTCACATTCTGAAGAGTGTGCTGAGGCGGTGCCAACGACGCACATAGCTGCTGGCAAGCACCCTCGAGCACTCTCACTGCTTTCTTCAGCGCAATGGTATCGTCTGCGAAATCGATAGGGTGATATGTCTTCGACTGTATAGTAGGGACCGTATTTCCACCCTTCTTGTATTCGGTGATGGCCTAGCGAGCCGAGGTGCAGATGATGTCCAGGAGAGCTTCGAGCTGGGCCTCAGCAGACATTATGGAAATAGGTCAAGGGAGGCAAGCGGAAGAGAAGAGATGATAAACTTCAGCCTAAAAGCCAGCAGAGGGTCCATATCACCTATCGCTTGTAGATAAGTAGCAAGAAACCGCGAGGGTCCGTGCGGACTGATCCGGGTGCTGCATAAGAACCCATCTGCAAAGCAGTGGTGTGACGTTATCGCCTGACGATTCTAAGCAGTCATATCAACGTTTAACACCAAGCTAAATGTCCGACCAAACTCGATCAGGCCAACTCGGTCAGAACAGATGAGTAAACCATTTAGGTTGGTTCATCGAGAGCGGAATCGGAGACCCTGGTGGAGATAAGGGGGCTATCATCCATGGAATGACGTTAGCCAGCGGACACCTTGCCGTAGGCGTCATGAATGAGGCACGATAGTTGGACCTGGATTCTGTGAATTCAAATACCACTGCCCGTCGTGACTCGAGCAAGAATCCGACGGGGCACCTTCTGATTCTGAATTCTGCGCTAATACTCTTTGGCGACTAGCATGTACTGTCGAAAATGCTTCTCAGAGATGCTGGATGGGGAAAACGGAAGGAATTGGACGCAGCAGTTCTGGAGAGGGTGCCCAATCAGAGGAGCCCACGAAGGTGCGCTCTTCGGGGGCCGCAGCAGGGGGAACGATGTATGGTACGGAATACAAAGGCGCCCTTGAAGAGTGCCACTGGAATGAGCAAGTGGAGTGGTTTCCTACGGTAGATTCGTGTGGGCTCGTCGTGGGTGGTCCGTCTACTGATCGTTGTTAGCAAAGTAAGTCTAGTTGGTAGCCCCTGTAGAAGTTCTAATTTGGCAAGTATTCATTTTTCGGCGTATGCCGGCGAGGGAGACAGAGCAACTCAGCTCAACGCTCAGGCAGTATCTCACCTGTCTGCCTCGACAACCACGTCGAACAGTAGCCCTCGCCGAAGAAAACAAAAGAGCCATCAAGTTTTCGCGTCCGAGGTGTTCCCGTTCCGAGCGATACAGTACCGCTTTGTCCCCACCCCGATTTGGTTGTTGTTCGTTGGCCGTTGAGACGGTCACGAACAATACCATCCACACACACATTGTACTTTCCTATCCGTTTCACTTGTACAGCTACTCTCAGCTTCGATGCCTGCCTCCGAGGTTCAAGGTCCCATGGGCTTACAACTCAACCTTCCTGCTCACCTTCCCAGTGCCTGCTCGGTGGCTTACGATGTCTCAGAGGACCGATTACCAGCACCCAGCCGGACACACTCCGAACCAATAGGAGAGTCCGACCAGCGACCGTCGTGCGGTCGAAGGACACAAAGCGAGGGCTCGTTGAGTATCCTTACTCCCATCCCTCCGCCTCGATCCCCTCCAGCGGCGGATAATGCCGTATGTATTGCCGTCAGCTTGCCTCGCTCGCGTTATTGACGCGACTTCGTTGTTCAGGCCTCGGAACAACCACCCTCACCCGTGCCTACGGAAATCATTCCTGTAGATCTCACACAAGAGGAAATTGTCGATGACATTCAGCAATCAGGAATCAAAGTACGCGACTTTGCGTACGAAAAATCTGTCCCGGTCGAACAACGCGCGCCGGAATTATTCGACCCCATTCTTGGCTGGCATGTTTATGAAACGGTGCTCGAAAATCCCAACCCAGAGAGAAACGCGCTGAATGGAAGACACCTGCGTAGACTGTTGGACCTCGGTTGGGTCTCAGAAGAAGAGGACAGACACCGGTGGCTGCCGAAAGATAGGGAAGCTCTGGAGAAGTTTGACAGCCGTCCCCATTATCCATGGAGAGCCCTCAGCCTGACCAAGCCTGAGAAGGATGATCTGAGAGAGGTGGCAATGTCGAGGTTTCAATGGGTGAACGCTGAGCAACTCACACCCCAGTTCGTCAACCGTGGTATCTCCCGCCTTGCCGCTGCATTTCGGGGCCCTCGTAACTCCACGACGCGGTACCAAAAGCGACCCGCCAACGACAGTACCGAAACGGCGGAATTTCCCAAAGCGTCACCCCGACCAAAGAAACGACGGTTATTGATCGGTACCGGATTATTACCGGAAAGTCAACCCGCTCCATGTTTGCCTGTACACTTTCCTTTGACGTTGGTCAACGGCAAGCCACCGCAGCAGTTTCCAGCTGGCCGCCCCTCGGATAGTCCACCACGTCCCGCCCCATTTCCAACGCAAGGACAGTCCACCCGTTCTTTACAACGTCACCTTTCCATGGCATCGCTCCCCTCCCCATGCTCCACGGATGTCTCTCATTCAGACTCGCGGACATTGGCTCATGGTACGAACCAAGAGTAACCTCTTCCCCCTTGTTGCTCTCTCACAGTTCCTTGATATTGGTTATTGGTGGTCCATGGTCAAGGGACACGACGTGTGGTCCTTCTTTTATTTTTCTGCCTTTTTCTTTTATAAAGAGTATTTTTGGGGGGTAGCATGAAGGGGAAATGATAATAACATGTATCAGTAATGTATCCAACTTGTTACCCTCTTGTAATACATGTTCCACTGGCACCCCGAATTCTTTTCTGATATCTTTACACCTTTGCGTATTTTATTTTGTTCGCTTCAGGCTGTCATTGTCAAGCAAGTTGACCACTTGAAAAGAGCACCTGTTTGGCAATCAACCAATGCTCAGAACATGTCAGAAATGGCGCAATCCTCATCTTTTATTACCAGTTTGTTCGGGGGATGATCACAGGGGGCACATACTACCAAGAAGGGTATATGACATAATCCACTCACGTCGCCAACTTCTGAAAAGGACTGTCGTTTCAATACCGCCGCCACCAACGACGGGTGAACGGAAATGATTGCAGCTACAGGTCTGACGGAAGCACCTAACGCTTCCAACAGGTCTTTGATCAGGTCAGCGCGTGTACGATAGCATCAATCGAAATTGATCAAGCGCATCAGGTCCCCCGATTAGCGAGCGACGCGCTGTGCAGGGCAGTAATCCATCTTTACAACACTAGCTTCATTTCGTGTGTATTTTTTGCTTCATTGCATGGCGCAAGTCTAAATTCTACAGCACTCAACGTTAACCTTGTAGGCAGTGCCATATGTGCGCAGCAGAGGGCCTTCTGATTCGAATGAGCAGTGCATAGCAGTATCCCCAGGATGCGTCCTATCCAGGGTCCTCCAAAGTATAAATCTTGCTGCCTGTCCCTTTCGAGGGATGTACAATTCGATCTTACCCTAGCTGTGAACAGATATGAGAGCGTCCTTTGCGATCGCCCTCCTTGGGACGCTTTTGGGCCTCTCCCAAACTGCCAAGGCTGGCAATACTACAGGCTCTGGTTGTCTGTGCACCAGCGACCAACCCTGCTGGCCCTCCGCTGCGACATTCTCCCAACTCGAATCCCAACTCTCCCAACCGCTCATCTACCCGCTACCCACTGCATCCCCATGCTACCCTGTCTCGGATCCATCCGGGAACTGCACCGACGTCCTCACGAATTGGTATGATGGCAACTGGCGTTCATCACACCCTGGTTCGATGGAGAGCGCTAATTGGGAGACGTTCGTGTTGCAGAACGGGACTGTCGAGGGGTGTTTTATGAATACGAGTGTCACTGGGATGTGTGAGCAGGGTGGGGTGCCTGTCATCGGCGTGGACGCGCGTTCGGTGGAGGACGTACAAGTGGCGATCAACTTTGCAGTCGAACATAACTTGAAGCTGGTCGTCAAGAATACGGGGTGAGTTGCTTTGTGTGAATGTACATCGCGCGTGCTGTCATGATTCATATCTGAGATGTTGGGTATAGCCATGATTTCGTTGGGCGCAGTGCAGCGCGGGGTTCGTTCGTGGTGTGGACGCATCACATGAAGAACATCACGTACAAAACTGCATTCACTCCACAAGGTTCGTCGGGAAACGCGACGTTTGAAGGTGAGTCGGTTGGGTCGGGTGGTGTGATGGACGTTGTTCGCTGACGCGCCTGTTTGTGTAGCCATCACTCTCGGTGCTGGCGTACAGTGGTGGGAAGCGTACGAGGCGGTAAACAATCATGGGCGCATGATGGTTGGTGGTTTCTCTGGGGGAGCCTCCGTCGGTGCCGCTGGTGGATGGTTGGCAGGTGGAGGCCATTCTCTCGTGTCACCCAGCTATGGTCTTGGTAAACGTTTTGACGGTCCTACTCTAAACACGAAGCTGATCATCATAAAGGTGTTGACAATGCGTTAGAAATATCTGTCGTGCTCTCCACGGGCGAATACTTGACCACGAACGAGTACCAGAACTCGGATCTCTTCTGGGCCCTGCGTGGTGGTGGCGGTGGTACATATGGGATCGTGACCTCGGTCACCTACCGCACATACCCCGATGTACCGGCTCAAGGGTGGGTATGGACGGGAAACATCACCAATTCTTCTGTATTGCCAGAACTGGTCGAAGCACTTTTGCGCTACCAAACCCAATTTACGGATGACGGCTGGGGTGGATACGGTACCATAACCAGCCAACAGATCTCTTTCCAGTATTCAGCGCCGAATATGACGAACGAGACTGTCACGACGACAACGCAGGCGTGGCTCAACTTGACGCAGTCCCTGGCACCTTACGGAGTCGTGTCTGCGAGTGAGACGTATTACTTTTCGTCTTACTATGACATCCTCTCTCAAGCCATCACCGCTGCTGAGAGTGGAGGGGGCGAATATATCATATTCTCCTCCCGGCTCCTCTCGCGGGACACGGTTGCGAATAACACTGGTCGAGTTGTACAGCTACTCGTTGACAGTGAGTGGGCTATCACTTTCAAGTACGTTCTGCTCGTATTTCCCCTTTACAAGAATGACCAACGATGGTTCGTGCAGCACTATCGCTGGGGGCAAAGTCAGCCAGTTCGACCCTGACTCTGCCGGACTGAACCCTGCATGGCGAAATGCGGTCGTCGAAGTGACGTACGGGCCAGTTTGGACCGAAGATACGCCGTCGGCCGATGTCGAGGGCATGGTTGAGCAGCTGAAAGGAATGATCCAGGCGATGTATGACGCGACACCCAATGACGGTGCTTATTTCAACGAGGTCTGTCGTTGACCATCTGACTGAGCAGAGTTCACTGACGCGATGTTAAACAGGCATCTCCGTTCGAGGTCGAATGGCAACAGACGTTTTTCGGTGCACATTACGCGACGCTGAAGCGTATCAAGGACAAGTACGATCCCTATCGGTTGTTCGTTGTGACAGAAGGGGTTGGGTCGGATGATTGGAATCAGAATCTGACATGTCGGTAATCGAGTCTTTGCATGCATTCCGTATCGTCTCATGGCGGACCCGAGCCTCACATCGTGGTCGATGCCGTGTGTATGACACCGTCGGAGATCCCCATACAACTGACGCAACATCGTGTACCACCGTGGCTTTATGAGCGTGGGCGGGTCATTTCTCCTGCGCACATCGTGCACGTTGTATCCTCGAGGCCTCATTGTGGTGTGGCTGTGCTCTGCTAGTGATCCGATCTTTAACTGATTTTCCTTTTTGGGCGATCTGGTCCTGCTCACGCCTGCCTTGAGGTCGGTGCGAGCTCACCCGAACGTCCACTGCACACGAGGCAATTCGTCCCTGCGCGTCGCCGGCAACGTGCACGCACTCGACGTTTATAGATCCTGGCGGGCAACAGCGTGCTGAGCTCTCGTTTCAGTACCATCAAGCCGCATCCGGCCGACCCCGAAAAGTGCCCTTCCAACCTCGTCGTCGCATCTCATACGTATCCCCCATGTGCGCCATCAAGTCGGTTCTTTCCACGACGTCTTTGCTTATCGAATCCCACATGTAGGCCACGCAGTGCACCACCTCCGAGGCTCGGAGTAGGTGATCGCATCGGAGAGGGTGATTGTCAACTCGTGCTCGACGTTCTCCCGCCGGACCTGGCGGAGGTTGCGTTTGAGGGCGTGAGGAAGGAGGTGGCATGGAATGTCATGTATCATCGCGGTGCGTCCGGCGCTTACGTCCCACATCTGCATACACTCACGTATGGTGTGTCATGAATCCAGGTGGGGAGGTACCTCGGCTGGTGGCGGTAGAAGGGGTCGTCGGTGCGGACGGAAGGTGAGCGAAACCAAAGACAAAAGAGGGTTTGGATCCTATTCATATCACCACTCTTTCTTTCATATCAGTTTTCCCATATACCGGCATCCGGCGGACGAATCCCCCGCACTGTGTCCATTTTCCCCGACGGTCTCGCTGATTCGGACGTATGTGGAAAAGGCGCTCGATCACCCGGTGAACCATGTTCTGATTCAGCGTTATCGAAGTGGGGCGGATTACATATCAGAACACTCGGATAAAACGATCGACGTGGTCCGTGGGTCCAAGATTGTCAACGTCAGCCTTGGCGCACAGCGCGTTATGACCCTGCGGCTGAAGCGAGACGGTGGTAAAGATGCGGGGCAAGGTGGCGTCGCTCGGCTGTCACAAAAGATCCCACTTCCACACAATTCCATGTTTGTGTTGGGACTGGAGACCAACGCCAAGTGGTTGCACGCGATCCATCACGACAAGCGCCCGATAGAATTAAAGTCCCCCGAAGAGCAATTCATGGATGGGGAACGGATTAGCTTGACGTTTCGGCACATTGGGACGTTTCTCTCGGCGGACGGATCGCGTATCTATGGCCAGGGAGCCAAGGGCAAGATGAGGGAGGACGCACGGTCTGTCGTGAACGGTCCGGAAGAAGCCGCGGGACTTCTCGAAGCGTTTGGTAACGAAAACCAACAGAGCGAATTCAATTGGGATGCTGCATATGGGGAAGGGTTCGATGTCCTTCATTTCACGCCTCGAGACGCGTGACAACCATGGGTTGAGTGGGGACAAGGTTGGGCGACATGAAAGATGATGTTATTGTCTTTGTTTCTTTTCATGCATTTGTTGTGAACGCGTAGCGACGCTTGCTGGCGAGTTACCAAGGGCGCTTTTATTTTTTTTTTCACTCGGGGGGTCGACGTGCACCATCTGCTCGTTGCTACTGATCGGATCAATTGTTTTTTTTTTTTTCCAGGCTTTACCCACTCGTCCGTGCTCTCGTCATGGCCCTTCATTTGATGGTAAGCGGTCCGTTCATGTGTCCCTTCCTTTTTTGGAAACCAGGGGGTTGAGGTTTTTCAGGGCGGTCGCGTGTTGAAACGTTGCAGGTCCTCTTTCCTTTTTCCCCTGCTTCAGCTTTCTGCTGTTCACTTGCGGAAAGTCAGACACACGAGGCTACCGATCGCGAAACACGAGGCTCCCAATTCTTTTCTTAGCCCTCTATCATCTACTTATCCTCGCCCCACGGCGCTCTTAATCTCTTTATTACCCGTTAAAAATACTGCAAAAAAATACCATCCCCGAACGCGACACCGACGCTCTCCACGCCTTCACGAGCTCGCTTATTTTACGGTCTCTTTGCATGATAAACTCATTTCACTCACGAGATGTCACGACTTCAGCCCAGCAGCCCTTCCGAGTCGCCCAAGAGCGCGTCCCTGGGACCGTCCGACCAGCGGGGCGAACTCTCCGAGCAACCCTCTTCGTCTACCCACCCCAGGGTATCCGAAGGTTCAGAAGGCTATCCCTCTTGGCTCCCCAAACGTCCTCCGCCACCCGACCCAGGCTCCACCGTTCACTCATCCAATGGCCGGTTCACCCCTGGGCTGACCCCTGTGGAGCCCTTCAGCGTCGGTCGCAAGCCCACCCCACGTTCAGTTCGTGTCGTCAGCCTTCAGGATGCCACCCAGCCTGGTCGGGACAATCGCGACATCACAGAACAGACGCGATTCAGTAACCCGTTGCGCTCCCGGGTCTGGTCCCGTGCGACAACTGCTCGCATGAGCCCGACCTTGGTGTCCGCTGCGCTCCACGCGCAAGACCACGTCCGTCCTAAATTCAACACAAACGGTCTCCATCCCGAACTCTTGCGAAACCCTGCGCTGCTGGCGAGACTCTACTTTTACTGTTTTCCCTTTTTCACGGTTTACCATATCGCTCTGCAAACGTTTTTTGACTTCAATGCTGTATTTATACTCTTGCAGTGCGTCTCTCTTGGTCATGTCCTTGGCTTTTTGTGCTCACCATGACGGGTAGGGTCGCAGAGCACCCCAATCCGACAGCACCTGGCGTGTCAGGATCTGGAAAGAATTGGGCACTTGGCGCGACGGCTTATATAGCTTGTTGGCTGGTTGGAATCCTTATCGTGTTTGTGCTATACGAGCTCGTTTACTCCTTCTACCGTCGATGGCGCGTTAGTAAGTGCTCCTCGTCCTCGTCCGTGCAGGGAACCTCGGTCTGACACTGTTCTAGAGCGGCCGCGCGTCATTCCGCTCTATCTTTCGTCCTCTGGGTTCAACCTTACTTGCATGACGTCGTACACAAACTTTTGCTTTATGCAATATGTCCGATACTCTGCCTTCTTTGGAGAGAACGGTAGCCTCCGTGATGGTCTCGCCGAAACCTGCTGGTTTTATTCGCAGAACTTGCCCACCGTTGCGCTCCTCTTACCTCGAGCCGGTCTATGCGTCGCATTGCTCTTGTCATTCTCATCTGCGAATCCGGAATACGTCGGTTTGATCGAAGCTGGCTTCAGTAGTCGAGACACGACCTTCTTCCGCGCCTCTAACGGCACCTTGACGGGCTATGCCCGCGGTGTTTTGTTCGCCAATGCTGCGTGGACAGCATGGCGTGCGCTCGTCCTCCTCATCAGCTGGTATGTCTGTCCTCACCCTCGGCTTGTCCCTCACTGACCCTCTTGGCTATCTAGGGTCGGCCTATGGATCTTGAGTGGTCAGGGCTGTGCGGGACTTTGTGGTCCTCGTTTCAGATGGGAGGAAGAAGACCGCGAGAAGACGTTGTCCGTTTACAGCGATGGCGCCGAGGATGCCGATGCACTCCCCTGGAGCTGGAGGACATGTACGTACCTGCGTATCCAGGAGGCCTTCGATTTCTGTCTCACCGTCAAGCCGCCTGTGCGCTGGAGCACGGCCACGGGGAAGAAAGAGGAAGCAGAAGGGGAAGATCTACCTGGTGTACCGATCACGCCGGCGTTTGAAGTCGAACAGGTGTTGGCGGCCGTCGGCTTATCCTCTGTTCCGGCGCCTGCACGCCGCGGACCACTTTCGGAGGACTTGTTTGCTCATCCGCGTGTTGGCGAGGGCGCGCCTGTCCTACCTGTGTCCGTGCCTGAGTTGTCGGATATCATCCCCAAGGTGGTCAAGCGATCTTCCAAGGATCGGGAAGTGGCAGGTCCTTCGGCGCCGTTGATGAAACTACCGTATCCGTTCACGGGATATGGTGCGCAGGTGTCGCCCAAGGAACAGATACCGTTCCCACCTTCCCCTGGCTCACGGAAGGAGAAGCGTAGATCGCCAGTCTCGAGTGGCTCCGAGGGTCAACGCACTTCAGTGCCCAAGCAACCCGAGGAGACCAAAGAAGGAGACTCTGAAGGAGAAGGAGAAGAAGAAGAGGAGGAGGAGGAGGAGGAAGAGGAGGAAGAGGAAGAGGAGGAAGAGGAGACAGAAGAGCGAGAGGTGGACAGTGAAGCTCACCCGCGCACCTCTGGTTCCATGTCTAGTCTTGGCCAGCCCATCCACTCGCGTTATCCCTTCCAATTCCGTCGTCCGTACACCCGCGGCGCGTCTGCATCCTCGAGTAACACACATTCAACACCCCACAAGGACACCTCGCCCTCGTCGAACTCGCTCTCTGCGCATTCGAGATCCACACGGTCGACCGGGAACGGAGAAACGTCGTCTGACTCGCCTAGGTCTCCTGCGATGAGTGGCTCTGTGTTGTCAAGTCCTACGTCTGGATACGGTAGTCCGATTCCGATGCCGCCTCGTCATCCTCAACCAGGTCGAGGACGTGTCCGTGCTGGAACGATGCCAGTGTTCCCATCCTCACCTTCGCCGGTCATGCTCCCACGGCGCATTCACCCTCGGATTCGTACGGACAGCGAGACCACTGATCACATGCCGGGTGGCTACGACTCCTTCCTAAGCGAGGAACTAGAAGAAGGCGACGAAGGCGACGAAGCAGAAGAAGAGCCCCAAATGATGGAGCAACCTGAACCGGAGGGACCTCATGAAGTGGCAGAAGGCGAGGATAGCGTGGGTCTGCTGGGCGTTGCCCAGCGCAGCCCACGTTCGTCCAACGTGAGCAGCCGGCGTCGGCGCGGACGCCGCAGTTCCCAATCTGGTTCACAATCTCGATCGAACTCGGTATCTTCGAGGTCTGGCGCGGGGTCTGTCGTACGTTCGCGGGCGCAGTCACT
>JBBPKT010001162.1:0-10523 GCA_038089395.1 Pulveroboletus frians
AAACCCCTGTTCCTGATGGAGTCAATGTGCAGCTACCAGCGCCACCTCCTGTCAATCATGAGGACAGAAATAATCCTCGACCTTCTTGTCTACCATCTCCTCCCTTAGTTCCACCTCCTAGTCCCCCATCTGCTCCATGTATCCCATCGCCTAGACGTGCTTTATCCCCTCCTCACTGACCTCGAAAGGAACCTCGCCCTCCTATGCCTGCTCCTCCACTACGCCCTCAGCATGAATGTCGTGTGCCCAGGCGGCCCAACAATGTGTATGGTGACAACCAACACCCAGTGGATCAGCTGAAGGATATAGAGCGTACCTCTCGGTGGCACGATGTTGTTGAGCCTGGCCCTTCTAGGGTTCCAGCTCCAACAAAGGATATACCAGGTCACTTCCCAGGCACCCCTTCTTCACCACCCAAAGATGCTGCATCTCCATCATCTCCCACTGCTCTTAGCAAGAAGGATGTTGAGAAGTTGTGTCAGGAAGGGGGAGCAGACCTTGTCATATATCTATTGAATAAGGCGATTGTATCGGCTGATTCTGCAGGATCAAAGCCAATCTGCGAATGGACTTTCAGGGACATTCTTAAACTACCCTCTGCAGACCAGAAGGAGTGGAAGGCTGCTTGCCACAAGCAGCTGGAGATGCTTAAAAAGCGAGACATATATGAACTAGTAGACTGCCCTAAAAACTGGCAGGTCATTAAGAACAGATGGATCTTTGACATCAAACCAGATGGTCGAAAGCGTGTGTGATTAGTCATGAAGGGATTTTCCCAGATTGAAGGACTCGACTTCGATCAAATATTCTCTCCAGTTGTGCGCTTCAAGACAGTGCGGCTTATGCTTGCACTAGCTGCCCTGGAAAACTGGCATATCGAGGCTGTAGATGTCTGCAGTGCCTATTTATACGGCCGCTTGGATGAAGAGATCTACATGGAACAGCCAGAGGGATTCAAACTTCCTGGTCAAGAGGACAAGGTCCTCTGCCTACTCAAGGCATTATACGGCCTTAAACAGGCTGGATTGGCATGGTGGAAGGCCCTCAACAAGTCCATGGAAGAACTCGGCTTCGAACGCCTCAAATCAGATGCTGGCTTATTTCTCTACAGAAAATGTGGCACCCATATGGTTGTTGCAATTGTTTATGTAGATGATGCCATGTTCTGTGGTCCCAGCAAAGAGATTGTGAATGAGGTCAAGGCTCTCTTTATGAAGAAGTGGGAATGTTGAGATCTTGGTGTAGCCACTGAGTTTCTCCATATGCGCATATGCCACTCAGGACACCAGGTTCTAGTTGACCAGTGTGAATACCTTGAAAAGGTCCTAGCGTGATTTGGCATGCAAAATGCCTGTGTTGCACCCACTCCCTTGCCTCAGAGGTATTACCCCCTAGACAATGATCAAACTGCTGATGCTGGAACTCGCTCACAATTCCAATCTATCATTGGATCTCTCCTGTACATCATGCTAGGCACTCGCCCAGATATTGCCTATGCAGTCACTGCCCTTTCAAGGCATGCAGCAAACCCCACAGAAGACCATGTGAGCAAAGTGCTGTATATCTGCCGCTACTTGCTTGGTACTTGTCACTATTCCCTAGTCTATGATGGCGCTTCTGGAGATGGGATAACTGCTTGTACAGATTCAGACTGGGCCTCTGACCCAAACACCTGACGCTCTCAGACTGGTTGGTTCTTGAAACTAGCTAGAGGCATTTTCTCATGGCAGACATGCATGCAAAAAGTTGTCACCCTCTCCTCTACTAAGGCTGAGTACATTGCCTTATCTGATTGCAGCTATCAGGTGATATGGATTCACCAGTTACTTGGTGAAATGGGATACCACCTAAACGCGATCCCTATCTGTGGAGATAACCAAGGATCTATCTTTATGGCTTCTAACTCAGTAACTGAAAAGCGAAATAAACATATCAATATTCGCTGGCACAGTATATGAGATTGGGTTGCTGAAGGAAAGATTGAGCTCTTCTACATAGAAAGTGTCACCAATCCTGCAGACATGTTTACCAAGAACTTGGGCCATGTTAAGTTTGAGCAGTTCCACTCACAGCTAGGTCTAGTTTTCTATGATCTCCCACAGACAGCCTAGCCTCGTCCTTTAGATGCTTATGCGCCTTTACCAGCTGCTTAGCAAGGGGGAGTGTTGAACGAGTGTGACTCATCCCTAATGAACATGACTCATTCACTACCCTTTTACTGTAGTACGCACTTAGTTACCTTTTATGGTAGTCTTACATAATCATGTACCTACAGTTTCACACTCAGATTACTGAGTTTGAATAAGTCTCTTGACTCATAACCATCAGCTAAGAGTGTCCCAACAGCCTCAAGCACTCTATGTAAGTCCTATTAGCCATCCTTTGCAGCTACTAGGGTCCTGTTCAACACATAAGACATCCTCTGTGATGAAAATAGATAGAACATGGGAAAAGTACTGTAACCAATCTAAAAGAGTACCATTGTAAGGGTTTGGTATGGGTGCTCTGCACCCTGTTCTCACTCCTTACTCACACAGATGAAGTGAACTGATTGGTTTATTCATGGATCAGTACATAGGAGTAAAATATGAGGATTGGCCCAATCACCAGGATGGGCCTCTCCCTTTTATCTACATACCACACATGTGATTACTTTATATCACATGTGCTCATAAATACACAGTCAGGGATTATTACCCCATATATTATCTAGAGGGGCCATTGCCCCTGACAACCATTCATCAGGGAACTTTGTGTCAAAATCAAGCATCCTGTGGAAGAAATGGGGCCAGAAGGTTCTGAATAACACACAAGAAACAAAAGAAAGGGGAAAATGAGATGCATAGAACACAAGCACAGAGATGGTCAGAGAAGATAAACATACAAATGAAAAAGAAAAGGAATCAGTGGAAGTGAAGGTGGTGGTAAGTCAACAAAAGATTGGGCCCAACAGGTTGTGACAATGGATATGGAATCTTGGACAAGTCCCTCACATGTTCCTTACAAACGAGCTCGCCCACTGCCCCCTGCGTAACCAGCCTGAGCCTGTTGATCACCACCTGGACCACCGAGGATCTGTTGGGCGTGGTGCGACCGAGAATGTGACTGGCCGAGATACCACAATACCGCCTGCCTGACTTCGTCCACCCACTTCTTCACGACGTCTTCATTGAACACATTGCTATCGTAGTAGGCAAACATGGTCAGCTGTCCATGTGAGCCATATGCGCTGAGGTACAACTTCCCAGGACGCATGTGTAGAAGTATCCTAGCAGACTCTACTATGATTTTTGGGGTCATAGCTGCCTCGACAGATACAGATGGCGAGAGCAAGGTTGATGGAGGGGTGACATGACCTGCTTTAAACGGATGTGGATGGGAGGAGTAAGGTGAGAGCGGGTGGGAGGGCAGTAACGGGTATTCAGATGGACATGTCAAATCTGTCTGGTGATATAATAGAGGTCAGATGGGTAATCGAAGAGAGAAATAGAAGACACACATTACCGAGACTAGTTCCCCTTTGACCTATGACCATCGGGATGTCCATGATAGACAGAACCTCGTCCTTATCCTTGTTCCCGTGTATGCCAGTCTTAACATGCTTCATCCATTGCAGAGCACTGAGCCGTGCGCACAAAGCCATCCGCATGCTCATCCCCTGTATGATCTAGAAAAACAATGGATGGCTGATGAATGCCCTTGTTTGCTTCCCGATCAACCTAGCCCGATGCAAGAACCGATCAAATGTGAGGAGGTCCAAGAACTGAGGTGCGCCATCTGATAAACCGCCTTCACTACCAGGTTCCCCATCCCACCGTCATTCTGCCATTCTACCCAGAGCCATGAACGGGAGCTGGTAAAACATAATACTCATGGATAGCATAAACTCGCCTCCACCACCCCTGTCAAACCACTCCCTGTCCAGATACGGACGCACATTCATTGGGGCGACAATATGATATGGTTGTCTCTTTCGATATGCCCATTCTTCTTCAGAAATCTCTCCGCGCAGGAACCGCCGGTAGAGCACTCAAGTCATGGCCACTTGTCCAAGTGCGATGTAAGCACTTCTGAAGGGGATTTTGTGTACACGACAGTTAGCAAGTATGGTGGCTGTTTGGGTGTGTGTGAGCGAGGTGAAAATGTGACCAGAATGTGCAGGAATGTGCGGTGTTAAGCGCGTGAAACGACATGGAAGGGTATGACTGCCCTACAGTAATGAGCCATGAATCGATCAACTCCAATTGAGTGAGCAATAAATGAATAAAATTACTCACCTGCATCTTGGCAAATCTCAGTGAAAATATTACGAGCGTGACTGCCCTTCACCATCGTCATCTTGCCAGACTGAGCGAGTGTAGGTGGATAGGGACAAGGTCCATCAAGGAATTCACCATTGCTACATCAGGAAAATGACACCACACTTATTTAACCTTACTCATGCTTTTTTGATCCCATAAGCCGACGTTAAGCATCTGCTACAAAAAGCACACCAAGACCAAAATAAGCCAGGTCTTCAACTTGTCACACACTTTTCTCATGCTTAGTGCCAATAGCGCGAAAGCGAAAAAAGGCATAACTAATATTACCACCATGCCTGCATTGACAAGTAGAAAAAGTAAATTAAGTGAGGGACCTGATCATATGCAGGAAAAAAAAAAAGGGTGATAAAAGTGGGTGTAAGCGCACAAAGTAGATAATCAGGGATGGCAGATGCGATCGAAAGAGACAATGCCAACGGATGCAAACAAGAAAGCTAGTAACCAACAATGGGCCATAAATCCTGTTATGTGTGAGCACATCAGACACTGATCTATGACAGTTAGAGGCGACAATCTCACACAGCAAAGAACGAGGATTAACAGTGCTCGACTCGCCCATATTAGGTGAGGGTTCAGCCTTGACAGTCTTGAGGGCGTGAGCTTCAGAGAAAATCGCTTGAACAAACATTGGTCCCCTGTTATGGACGGATTCTCTGTAGGCGGCAGTGTCGCTACTCCAATTTGCAGATGAGAACTGGAACAGTGCAGTCGTTTCTCGGCCAGTTTGTTTGTTGAGTACCTTTGGAAGCTTAAATTTAGGTTTTCCATCGTTACCGCTCGTGCCATCCTGCTCGCCTTCCAAAACTCCTTCAGCGATGAATGTGATGGCGCGCTCCAACTGACAAATAATTTATCAGTGAAGTCGTAAGGATGTGGAAATGACTTACAGCCACTGCCACTAAGGCGATTACTCCTTCACTGTCCTTCCCTGCAACCATTGTGTTATGACTGCGACGAGCAGCCATCAGAAGGGACGGGAAACCCTTCGGCCGGAAGAAACAACCAAACCTAACAGCCGATAACGAGGCTAGCCGGCAAAGAGAGAAAGCCTGTAACCCTGGCAGGGGAGCTACAAGTGCCAGCGTAGCTGATCGGAGGAGAACCCTTAGCAGACGAGGTTTTAACCCAAGTCCCAGGAGCCTACAAAGGGTGAACTAGACAAGTGGTCAAAGCTGGGGTTTAGCCAGCTGGGACCGCCGCCTTATATATTGTACAGGCCTGCGCACAGACCAAGCAGTACACTACTATACATGGTAACTAATAGATAAGGCTATGCTACATAAGGAAGGAACGGTAATGACCGTGGGTAAGGAATAGAAGTGCAGACGGAGATGAAGAGAGCAAGGCTGCCGTGAGGCGAACCCTGAGATCTGGATCTGAGATCCACGGAGATGGGAATCTAGATAAATAGGGATGATACATGGGAAGGGAATTAGATCGGATTGGGAGATCTAGGAGGTGGCAGGATTGCCGTGGAGATCCGATGGAGATAAGGGTTAGGGTAGTCTAAGGGTTGTCAACATGTAACCCTAGAGGCTATGATGTCATGGATGACGTCGAGGGTCTGGATGTATCACGTGATGGGTCATGTGATCGGCCTCGTGAGGTCATGTGACGAAAGGAGCGTGAGGAGTAAGGAAAGTGATGAAAAGAGTGTAGAGGTAAAAGTTACATAGTTGCACACGGTTCATAACACATGCAAGGGTCACACAGTGGTGCAAATATTGCAAAATCTTTTCTCAAGATTGTCGATGAGCTTGGAATCGTGCACAAGGTATGTTAATCTTTCATAGGTAACGGTGCTTTATACTGATCCAATGCGGTGTTTTATCAGCTTGGCCAGATCACTGTGGATAATGCCTCAAATAACAATACTTTCTTGGACTCTATGGCTCACAAACTCAATGGACGAGATATTACCTTCAACACTGTGGGAAATCATGTTAGGTGTGTCTATTTCCAATTTATGTACAGGCTTCTGATAATTCGTGAACTCAGATCATTCGTTAGGTGCTTTCCGCACATTATAAACCTAGCGGTTCAAGCTATTCTCAATGAACTAAAAAAGAACCCACGTACTCCTGTTCTCACTATGTTGTCTGATCCTGCGCAAGGCGCTTCACTGCAGGCATATGCTAGTATTCTCTCTAGCGATCCAGTAGGAAAGTGCCAAGATATTGTAGGTGCCTGCCATGCTTCTGGCCAGCAACAACAATGACTCAAAGTGATTATTATGAAGGGAAACAACAGTGGTTACTGGAGGGGTAAGCTTCCTGATGGCAAGACGGAACTCCCCATGGTTCAATTACTACAGAACTGTATAACATGCTGGTCGTCAATGTTTCAGATGATCAGCCAAGTGTTACTACTTAACCCTGTGTGTATTGGCTATCCTAATTCCAAAATCCTGTACTCTGTGTGCTCTGATAGGCTATTCAATCATTTTTGCAGGAGTGTCAGAACGTAGAGATCACATATCTCATACTTAGTCTAAAAGCCATCACTATTCTACAAGACATTCAGCAAGTGCTTGAGATCCCTCACACCACTCAAGAGCTGCTCTTGTCTGAACATACCCCGACTCTACTGATGGCGCTTCCTGCTTACAAAGAACTTGCAGCCAAATGGCAAGAGCTCCAAGGGACAGTTTGGGAACTCTCGCATTACATCAGTGTTGGGCTCAAGAAGCTTGAACAGTATCGTGATGAGAGGTGCAAGACACATATCTATGCCCTTTTGATAAGTACGTGAACCAGTCATTTCCATCTTTACTTGACTAATTGCAAAGTATATCGGTCAGTCATCAATCCAAGTTCCAAATTTGAATGGATCAAGGAGCATTGGTCAGAAGTGGATGCTCACCAGGCACGTGAATGGATAATTGAAGCAGTATAGCTTCAGTTATTATCATGGCTCCAATCCGATACTGATGTGCAAATCAGATGACACTGTTCCATATCACTACCCACCATAGAAGTATTGGCCATCCAAGTCACATTCATCCAATATCACGTTTGTTTCAATCTACCACCATGAACAGTCCATCTATAAGTGCAAGCATAGCTCTCACGAAAGGATATAGCTGCATGAGTAAACTAAATGCGAGTGTGTGGCATTCCATATCAACTTCCACTGATTCTGCCCCTGCATCGCCTAACCCATCAACAATACTTCTTTCACCTCTCATGGCTACCTCTCCTAGGCCCAATGAAGCTCAGGCTTCCATTATCACCAAAGATCCTGCACAAGTCAAGGAATGGGAGCTCAAAGCTGACTGTAGGGATGCCAAACTGGAGTTGAGTCGCTATGAGGAAGCAGGTATTATGTCAGACATAGCAGAGCAGACAACAGACATTGTCCACTATTGGGAGGTAAGCCACGAAACTAATCATCACACAAGTCGCACTTCCAGCAACTTACTATTATCTAGAGGAACCAAACTATCTATTCACTGCTCTTCCATGTCGCTATGGATGTCCTCCCGGCGCAGGCATCATCTGTGCCATGCGAGCACATTTTCTCATCAAGTAAGCTCACATGTACTGACAGCCAAAACCGCCTTCTACCCGAAACCATTGAGGCATTGCAATTTCTCAAATTCACTTACAAGCAGTCTCGTCTCAATTTTACCCCGGATCTGATTGCAGAAGAAGTGGACTATAGCATCTCTGGGCTGGTTACCCAGAGAACAGTTGATGAACTGACAGAATTGGGTGCTGTTGACAAACTTTACGATTTACTTGCTAACGAAGCCGAGAATGAGACTTAGTATCTAGTTCATTACTAATTGATATAATCACTCTTGATTGGATGGAAGGACGGTCCGCACTCCCGGGGACTTTCATCCCACTTACCGAAGTAAACAAACAAACTTTCACATACCTTCATTCAGTCAAACTGCTTCAAAGTGCATCACAAAACACACTTCAGTTCATCTCGGTTCACTTCGTGGCAACACTAACACTACCTTGAGGTCATGATCAAAAAGAGAAACTTGAGTGCAAAAGCATGTTGCAAAGTTCATCAGAATTTGAATCTCTGATTAAATGTCAAATTCTGGGTTGTATAAACTGGTAAAACTCACTCTTTGGCAGCATAAACTTCAAGAAACCACTTCTAATGACATGTTTCTGCAGCAATTGTTAGATAATTAGCATAACAACTTCACACCCACAAGCAGAAATTGGGTTAGCCTGTTGTGTGATAAAAAACAAAGGTTCCAGCCAAAGAAAATAAAAAAATAAAACCCATTACAATTGTTGCCCTTCCCATTATGTCATTATCCAGCAACTTAATCTACACAACTGTCTGAACCAAAGTGAAATAGTTGTGTAGATTAAGGTACTAGATAATGATACAATTAGAAGAGCAACAATTGTGAGGCCCTGAGGGTGGCTGGCAGTGGGCTTAATATATGCTTGACAGGGCTTTATTACATAATAAATGTTGAAAGCTAAATTTCAATCTCAAGTCTCTGTCTGGTAGTAGCTTGACCTTTCCAATATGGCAAGTTGAAGATCAAATTTTAATCTTTACTGCCTGAATCAGCACATCTCAGGCTTCAGTCTGGTAGGTCTGGACCAGCTGCAGCCGAAACTTTCCAATACAGTGAGTCGAGGCACACAGTGTCATCTCGGACTAGTCGGAAAATTGTCTCCGTGAATCGCTAAATCATAAGTAACAGTTTTGTCTGTCATCTATCGTTCTAACATTCATTTGCAGCTTGTTTGTTACCCCTCGCTTGCTCGTCTACTATCGAACGCTCAATTGAATGCCAGGTGGGACAACCGCTTGCGTGATACTGCTGCAAGCCCCTCTCTCAGGATCCTCGTGATCGAGAATGGCCAACACTCGCGCAACGTCCCCAGCCATGTCCAGTCCTGCTGATTCATGCATCACCACGCCCCTCGAACGCGATCACACTGACCTCCTACCCTGGAAAGCCAAGTGTTCATCTTGATGGTCGTGGTGTCGCTGTTCGATCCGGCTGAGCTGTGGGGAGCTGGCTCCGCCGTTAACAGTAAGTTGTGACCAGCGGACTATCCCATACTCGCCCTTCATCTGGCCCTCCTTGTCTTGGCCTTTATCACGGATGCAGTCATATTATACGTGCGGGGCGCTGTGTCAGACTATGACGGCCAGGAGGCACTCGGTAACAAGGGCTGGAGTTTCAATGGGGTTCTTCCTCTTATCAAAAAGGTACAACACTTCGAAGCATCATAAACGAAATGATTTTAAACCGACTTTGCAGATCGAAACATTCACACTGTTATCAGACAGGCCGACTCATGGGTACGCAGGACCGATCCAGGTGGAACTAACCTTGGATTTGGAGACCAATTCCTGGACGTGGCGAAGGAATACGATCCAGACTGTCCACAGGTTGACGACATCAATGATTTCAAGAACGTGAATGCATACAGCGTACGTGTTTTAATTTGGTCGACATGTCTGGGTTTCTCTGTCTCCCCTTTTCCAGCAAGCTTACCTGTAAGTATATAGGGTGCCATATACTACTCAGCTAATTGTCCACTTATCGAAGTGATATCGACCCCACGACTGGAAGGCGCTCCGACATCACTTCTGGATACCTATATCCGCATGCAGGGAATCCGAATTTGGAGATCATAGTCGAGAGGCGTGTCAAACGGGTCATTATCGACTACGCTGTACTTCACAGGACCATACATAGATCAACTCATGCCAATAAAGACGAGAGTGGACGTGCAGTTGGTGTCGAGTATACGTCTGACGCAACATCGAATCCAGGGGCCCGCGGGGATCTTATCAGCGTGAAGGCCATGAAGTTGGTTGTTATCTTCGCTGGAGCGTTTGGCTGAGTCTCCATCAGTTTTGAAGGGGTCTGGGATTGGTGCTCCGTCCATACTCGAAAAAAGCATTACCCATGTTTTGGTTGACTTACCTGGCGTCGGCGAAAACTACCAAGGTGCACTCATAGTACGCAGTAATGTTCCCATCAGCAATATAATGTTATTTCAGTGGTGCTTGCGTACGATGAACTCACAATAAACTCGCAACAAACTCGAACCAAAAACACGTCCTTACAACTTAGTTTGCATGCCTGCCCCGAGTCCTGCTTGTCCATCGCCACCGTGACTCTGCAGCACATGTCCCATCTGAGCATGCGTCTGACCGAGGTACCACAGCACCGCCTCCCTTACTTCACCCAACCACTCTCTC
>JBBPKT010001163.1:0-10520 GCA_038089395.1 Pulveroboletus frians
AATTTCGTTCTCCCTTACCCCGGGCACTTGGGCTGACCGAGCAGATGAGCAGCTGCAGGCTTTTGACACGTCTCGAATTGGCATTCGAAAGCACATGTGTGGGGTTGGAGGACACCTACCAAGGCTAAATGATTCTCGCCCGAGTCATGCCCCGCGTGAATACGTAGTCCGGTCCGTGTATGGGGTGGTCACGAGAATAGCTAGAACGAGACCTGCCATGATTTCACCTTGCCTGATTGAACAGGGCCGAGGGGAGTGATGCTTGGCTGCTATGCGAAAGGATAGTCCTTTGCTCGAGTACGGTCCGAGGGTGCCACCCAAGGCGGATATGCTCCATGACTGCTGTTCAGTGGTGGTCTGGTGGTCATATGTCGATGATGGATCAGCGGATCCACACCACAAGGTCCTACGTGAATGCTACAAGCTGCGTAGCGGTCCCTGATGCAAAGAGACATCAGCGTGTACCGGGACACAAAGGAAAGAAAGACCTGGTCAGATCATCTCTTTCTCTCCGCCAAAGTGCTTTCTTGCGCGTCTCCTCTATCCCTCCTGCCATGCCTCTCCGAGTTTCTTCCCGGTCAGGCTCAAATCTCCTGACATTCGTCTTTATATATGTCGAGGAGCTCCATAGACACACTTTACAGCCCGCAATCGGGTCGGATGTGGGACGGCGGCAGGTAGTACTAGGACCTGGGAAAACGGGAACTCGGGGATGACGAGGGACTCGGCGAGCTTGAGCGACAATGGGGATAGCTCCTTGGGTGTGATTGCTGGGGTTCGTGGCGAGACGCGTTTGTCACGAGGGTCAGCTGTTGCAGTGGGCGTTTGGGGAGACGTCGGCGCACGGCCACGGCTTCCATGTCTGGTGCAACAGACCAACCCGCTCCGACATAATGTCCTACGACGCGATTCATGGCCATTCCGAGACTCGTCTTGAGAACATCGTTTGACTGAAGCCCAATGCCAGCCTTTTTGTGAGCAACTGGTGGTCTTTTCGAATGCCCAGGTGCATGGATGCACCTCGTTGCCTTTTTTGGCCAATACCCCTGATTGCCTGCGCCGCAAACCCATTCAAACTGTGTGGCAATGTTATCCAGCAATGTAGTCCACAGCGTGTCATACTAACTGTTTGAAGACGACCGCGGTCCTCAGCTCGAGAGAGAAATGCCAAGAACGGTCTTTGTTGTACATGCTGACACAAGACGCCGTTCGATGATGGCGTTGGCGTCTGCAATGGTTAGTCGTTCGGACCCTCGATCGGACGCGAGTTATGCGTCACTAGCCCAGGGAGGAAAGAAATCGAACGCTAAACGAAGCGCTCGATTTCTGGTTTGCGTCTTTTCCTAGAGAGCTTTAAATTCTGATCGAACTTGGCGGCCATCCGAAACATAAAAATATCAAACGTAGGATAACGCGTTCAGATGCGCAAGTGCGGTGGATGACCTCACGCGGTAGCCTCGTTTAGTAACGACACCACCCGACAGAACGAAGATGTAGGGTAGGCAAGGTTCTGCCGATGTCGATATATTCTGTTCGTGTTGCATAACGATATGAATATGGATATTCTGGGTGCCCGAGCCATATCTGCACGGTGAAGAGAAAGACTATACAAGGAAGAAAGACTCACATCGCAAACGTGAAGCCGAGCTTCGTGCCGTCCTTTTCGAGATCATGCACTGAATCGACATTCTCAACCTCATCTGGTACCAAATTCGAGGATGAAATGCAAGCATAGAGTCCTTGTCAACGGCATTGGGGTGATGGCTCGATACTGGCGGATGGAAAAGGTAACGGAGATAAAATAGTAGAACGAGAAGTGAGGTGTAGTGGTGAAGTGTCAGTGAGGCTCCACACAGATTGAGGAGGGGTATAGCACACCAACACAGAGGAGAGTGAGACAGCGTACCCTCGACTGATGGCAGGGCTCTTGAAGGGAGGGGCAGATTCGCGAAGGGGGAAGTAAGCTTTGTAGCGCAGGATCGACCGCTAGGTTCCAAGGTTGAAGTGTACCATTTCTACCCCTGGACAGTATGCAGAATGCGCGAATCGCATTGAGGACGGGCAGTAAGAGCGGCAGATTCGGCGACGGTAATACCCCGTCATCGTTGTCGTTCGCCGCACGTCCTGTGCGTGAGTAGTTTGTTCTGTGCTCTCGATGACAGCACCACGCCCACCTCCCTGCATGGATTGACGAGACACACGTCAACCAAGTGAACTGAGCGGATCCGTATTCCCTGACGACCCGACTGACGTGTACGCGTTCGGACGATTCGTGATCACGAACAAAGTGCGTTGAACGCAAGAGGTAGCCACAACATGGAGGTCAGATCAAAGACAGCACGTGCCGGCGAGAGCAGCAAGTCATTACTGAAGGTCAATGGAAGGACCCTTCATGTCAACAAGTCAAGCTAGATATGAAATAGTACTCCCAACAGGTGGTTCACGGAATTTGCAGAGGACATGGCCATCTGGTAGTACCACAGCCATTTCCGACGTACAGTCTTATTGCGATGACCAGAGTGACCAGGTGACAGACCGTGGGAATATTCTATGCGAGGATGAAGCTTGCGTCATGCAACGCGTCTTTGGTTTGCTTCCACCACGACATGCCTGTCCCTACGCGACCACAGAAGACGCCAGTTGGCGTTCAGTCCTACTTCCAAGCCAAAATAGAGGCTGCAGAACTGTTGATCAACCAAAAGACGCAGAATCTGCGTCGGTTGGAGGCACAGCGGAATGCGCTGAATGCGCGAGGTGCGTTCCATGTTGTCGTGGATGACTGGATGACAAACGGGGCTGTAGTGAGGTTACTTCGGGAAGAGTTGCAGCTGCTGCACGAGCCAGCGAGCTATGTAGGAGAAGTGGTGAGGGTGATGGGGAAGAAAAAGGTGTTGGTCAAGGTGCAGCCCGAGGGAAAGTACAGTGCGTGAGGCGCGTGTTTGGGCGTGTTCTGATTGCTGACGCTGGACACAGTTGTCGATTTTGATTCAGACATTGATATCGGGGCACTCACGCCGTCGCAGCGGGTTGCACTGCGGTCGGACAGCTACACGATTCACAAGATGCTACCGAACAAGGTGGACCCGCTTGTATCGCTGATGATGGTGGAGAAGGTGCCGGACAGTACGTATGAGATGGTGGGTGGACTGGACAAGCAGATCAAGGAGATTAAAGAGGTGATTGAGTTGCCGGTGAAACACCCTGAGCTGTTTGAGGCACTCGGGATCGCGCAGCCAAAGGGGGTGCTTCTGTATGGCCCGCCTGGCACGGGCAAGACGCTGCTTGCGCGCGCGGTGGCCCATCACACGGACTGCAAGTTCATTCGCGTCTCTGGGTCGGAATTGGTGCAAAAGTATATTGGAGAGGGCAGTCGGATGGTGCGGGAGTTGTTTGTGATGGCTCGAGACCATGCGCCGAGCATCATCTTCATGGATGAGATTGATTCGATCGGGAGTTCGAGGGGGGAGAGCGGGTCGGGTGGGGGTGACTCGGAGGTGCAGCGAACGATGCTCGAGTTGCTGAACCAGTTGGACGGGTTCGAGGCGACGAAGAACATCAAGGTGATCATGGCGACGAATCGGATAGGTGAGCTGGTTCGGTTGAGGGGTGCTGGTCTGACTCGGCACAGACATTTTGGACTCGGCATTGTTGAGGCCGGGCCGGATTGACCGCAAGATCGAGTTCCCACCGCCGGGACCCGAAGCACGTGTGAGCATTCTGCGGATTCACTCGCGCAAGGTAGGACATGTGTGCTCATCCGCGTCGCTTGCTGATGGCGGGTAGATGTCACTCCAACGGGGGATTGATCTCAAGGCACTCGCGGAGAAGATGGGGCAGTGTTCGGGTGCAGAGGTGCGAGGTATCTGCACGGAAGCGGGTAAGGCTCTCCTCTGTTTCCCCGCCCAGCTCACCCTGGACAGGGATGTATGCGCTACGGGAGCGACGCCAGCACGTGACCCAGGAGGACTTTGAATTTGCCATTGCCAAAGTGCTCAAGAAGCAGCAGGAGGGAAACACATCGATGAATAAGCTTTTCTCTTGATGACTAAGATGCCGATGGAACCGCGCCGAAGGGTATCGCACTGCTGATGTAATCCGGGTATACCCGGTGGTAGTTGTTGACACACGCAATCGACTTGGACGTGCTTTTTGCCCTCTGACCATGCTCGAGCCATACAGGATCGACGACTTCTTCAACCTCGACGCGCCGCCACCCGCAGACGACGCTCTCTTTGCGCTCTTCCTCGACGACGACGCCCCATCGTATGATGTATTCTCACCCGAACCCTCCACCTCGACCTCCTCCTACTCCCCCATGTTCGCTATCGATCCTCAGCTGGTCGGTACACCTGCCACCTCAAAGGCCTTTTCCGACTTTGGCGACGACGACGCCGACTCGGACGACGACCCTCCCCTTCCATTGACCAAGCCATCCAAAAAAGGCACTGTCATGTCGGGTGGCATCAGGAAAGCCCCCCTGCCCGACAAGGACGGCAAAGACAAACCGAAGAAGGATCCCACACCCCTCAAGATCCTCGAGCCAGAGGATTGGCGTCCAAGCCCAGAGGAATACAAGAAAATGTCCAGCAAGGAGAAGCGCCAGCTCCGGAACAAGATCAGCGCTCGCAACTTTCGTGTCCGTCGCAAAGGTCCGCCTCTTGTCTCACCCTCCTCCCCCTCTCACCTCTGCACAGAGTACATCTCCACCCTCGAGGGCGACATCGCAGAGCGTGATCGTCTCATCGATGCCATCCGCTCCGAACTGGGCTCGTCCAAGTCGGAGAACATCGCCCTCCGTCAGGAAATCACCGCCCTCAAGAAGTGTCTGCTCGAGGGCCGTGCCCTTCCTGACCTCCCCCCACCTGCCGAGTTGCCGCCCGTACCCGTGCCCGCCCCCACACCCGTCGCAGCCGCAGCCTCGCCCTCCCCCGTCGTCACCCCAAACACACAGAAGGACCTGGCCACGTCTCCCAGGCTCAGCAACCGTGCCTTCTGGGGCGGCCTCGGCGGTATCGGCGTTACCCCCGTCCATACCACGTTTGTCCCTCCTATCGCCGTCCTTGCCCCCAAGGCTCCCACCACCCCCTTCTCGGGTGGCAGCCCCGTTCTCAAGCCATCCATCTTTTATGAAGAGACCATCCGTCCCAGGGCCTTTCAGGAAAACCTCAACCCGGGTCTCAACAGTCCCTCCTACCGCGGTCTCGTCGAGAAAAAGGGCTATGCCAACATCAATCCTGCACTGAACAACCTCAATACCACCACTCACCATGGTCTTGGTGCATTCGATGCCTTTTCCGACGTCAACCCGTTCACCTTCAAGACCATCGATGCCTATCGCATGCAACTCTGGGGAAAGATGGCTGCACAACACCACACCCTCCCATCACAGCCACAACCGCAGCCATATACACAACCCCACGGCCTGGCGAGCAATCTCAAGCCACACTTTTTCAGTCCGGTCAGCCTCAAAGCCAAGGCTGCTTACCCTACCCCACCTTCCTCGCCAAAGTTGCCATCGAAAGAACACGCCGCGGTTGCCGCCATCGCGAGTCAAACCCTCTTCAGCAAACTTGGCAGTGCATTCTGGGACGCCTTTGCTGGCTCTCCCCCTCACTCTTCTGCATCCACACACTGGGATGCAGAAAAGGTGCGCAAAGTACTCGAAGGCCGCGCAGTCGTCAAGGTCGTCGATGTCGATGTGCCTCCTGCACAGTCGGTATCACCCACGCCGGCACCGTCCGCAAAGGCGGACAAGCCCTCGTGCAAGGATTGCCTGACGGATATCTTGGAAGAATCGATGCGAAGTCTGACGCTGAACAAGAAATAAACTTGCGTGCAGCATTAGAATTGTGTGTGCTCTTTTTCGCCTTGATCGGTGTCTCCCCACTCGTTTGTCCGTTGCATCTCGTATTACATACACCAGACTGAATATGCCCCATAAGTTGGTGCACAGTCTCGCTCAGAAGCTTGTTGTTACTACTTACCCATTGTTTCAATTACACACACTAGTCTAGTTCATATTGTGTTTGGAGTGTACATAGGGTCCATCGGAAATGAAATGCGCTCTCAAGTAGGGACTGCGCAAATCTCACGGATGTGCATATTTGGCGACTTGGCAAATAACACCATTCGAACACGTCTCGCCTAGCCCGCAACGCAACCCGCTGACGACGATGACCGATGCGTCGTTCAAGGACGTTCCGGAGTTGTTCGAAGTGAGACATCAGCGTCAGGTGTCGTGCTAGCCTTCATCCGTCCGTGTTTTCTAGGTCGAAATTGGGGAAGCCTTGACGGCGCGCACCGAAAGTCTCGGTACGTTTTTTTTTCTGGCACCCCAAACGATCACGGATCCCTACTCTTCACAGCGACCTTTCGCGAACTCGGTCCGCCCGATCTGTGCCATGTAGTCAAGAGTATGGGGAGAGCGGGACAGCGGGATGTGCGTTTTCTTTTCTGACCCTGACGCACCCTCACGCCAGGCACCCAGCTCGGCTCATTCCACTTCGTCTCCGGTGTCGACGCTAGCTCCTCCGCCTCCCTCGCTGCCTACATCAACTCGCTCACGTATGCCATCGAGGACAACTCGGCCTGGTTTTCCAAGGGACCCGTGTGGAAAGTTCGGAACGGGTGCTATTGTTGCTTTAATGCCTTTTCGCGCGTGGATATGCGCGTGGACGTCAAGATTCCAGGTGGGGTGCACGCCTACGTGGTTGATCTGCGCGGAGAGCGGTACGTCCCCCTCATGTTGGGTTACCCCTCGCTTTGATGACGGACAGGCATGAGGCTACCCCTGATATCTGGCAAGAAACCTATGTATCTGCACTCCTCCGCGCGATTCTCTACTCGGACGATCCGACGTACTGGTTGGATGCACATCGCAAGTTGGATCCTATCACGACAGGCGAGGGCGAGGTGAAATTTTTACAGGCAGCCGAGGCGTTGTTTATCAAGGGTGCGTTACGTTTTTTTTTTTGCGCACAGACGACGGACGCGCGCATATAGGCTGGCAAGTCGGTTCGGATCCAGAGATTCAAGTCGCCACGGTCGTTTCGAATCACCTCACGGCAGGGGTGATCAAGTACTTTGGTTCGAGTGGACGGTATCAGCAAGCGGCCAATCTGTTTGAAAAGTTGTCGGTGAGGGAACCCGAGGTGGCGTCCCTGCTGGCCAAGAGTTATATTGGGATGAGTACGTTTTCGATATTGTCCATGGCAGGCGCGTGTTGACCGCGTACAGACGAGGAAGTCAAGGCGGTACAGATCATGTCGGCCGCGATGAAGCGCACGCCCCATTCCTATACACTTCTCCACACTCAGTGCGATTTTCTGCGCTCCAAGGGCAAGGCCGCGTGGGCACTCAAACTGGCCAGGGAGGCGGTCAATTGCGCGCCAAGCGAGTTTGTGACGTGGGAGAAGCTGACGGAGTTGTACATCGATACCAAGGATTACGAGTCGGTGCGTCATCGGACGCCGTCCATGCGCGTCTCTTTAACACGTTCATCCAGGCGTTGCTCACGCTCAACTCGTGTCCCATGTTCACGTACAATGGCAAGGATGCACACCGACCGATTCAAACATCGCGGGTGCACCTCCCGTTTAAACGTCAGATCACGGATATTCTACCGGAGAAACAAAAGACGGAGGATGACGAAGTGTGTTTTTATTTCCCACGTGGTCGCCTACTGACCCCCTGTCCGTCCAGGCCGATCCTGCCCTCCTTCGTCTCCCAGCACCTGGTCTCCGGGGTACCTGGGCACGTGCGTACTCCCTCCTGACGCGCCTCGTCTCCGAGATTGGATGGGACGAGCTCTTGAAGACCCGGAGTGCCGTGTTCGTGATGGAAGAAGAATATCGGATGCAAAAGTCGCAAGCGGATCTGCACAGCGCGACGGGGAGTGCAGTTGGATTAGGATCTGACTCGCAGGGGACTGGGGCTGTGGATGTGGTGATACACGAGGACGGCACGGTGGTGAAGAGGGCTCTCGAATCGCTCACGTTGGATGCTGGGAGGGATGGGATGGCGGACGATGATGCGTCGACCAGGGCGGTGCATAGTCCGCAAGAGTCGCGGGGGTCCAATGGTCAGTTGGGTGTGTCGGGAAGCATTCCGATCATTAGGGTGTCGACCGAGTCGGATATCGAACGGGAGTTGGCCGCGGCGACGAATGGAGAGGTGGATGGGCAAGGACCGACGGTACGAAAGGAGAACGGGCAGGGGCATGAGGTGCCGGCTCTGACACCCGTGGTCGCCGCTGCAGCCATGGTGGACCAAGATGCGGCAGAGTCTTCGATATCGGGGCAAGACGCGTTTTCGTTTACGAACAAGCGGTTGTGTGAGCGGTGGTTGGATAACCTGTTTATGGTGTTGTACGAGGTGCGTCCATGCGTGGCGATGAACGTGCGCACCTGAGCGGGCTGTTGCAGGACCTGCGCGTATGGACGATCTTTCGCGCCGAGGTTGCCCATTTCAAGACCCAACATGTCGCGTACCGCAAGACGGGGTTGGAATGGGAGATTTTGGGTGACCTAGGCCTACGATTGCATCACAAGGAGGAAGCCAAGGAGGCGTACCAGCGGTGTCTCGAAACGGCACGGTACGCACAAAAGCCGTGGGCGAAACTGTTGGAGATGTATGCCGAAGAGGGCGATATTACCCGGACGATTCAGACGGCGATACGGGTGGCTGCGTACCAGTACGCGGATTACACCGAGATGACGGTGAGCGGTCAGATTCTGAATCGAGGACACGGGCTGATGGCCAACTAGTATCCCTCCTTGATCGCCCGTTCGTTCTTCCGACTGGGACAGCTCCATGGGCACGCCAAGATTGCGTTCACGTTGTTGAGCATGGGACTTCCAGAGTCGGTGCTCAAGATCATGGACGGCTACTTGCAGTACGGCAAGACGTTCAAGGTGGAGGGATATGATTTTTAATAGTCCGAGTCGTTTTTCGCCGTACAGTTTGACTGTGATACAACGATCTTGATATATATCTGTCTGGCGAGACACGTGTCGTTACGCCGCACAGGTGGCGGCAAGCGGGTTAAAGCGGAACCCGGATCTCGTGGACAATTATTCAGTCCAGCGTTGGTGGCAACGACCCTGACCTCCTCTTTCGACAGCGACCTCGTCCGCCACGACGACAGAGCGTTCTCTAGTTTTCCTCGTGCAGAATACTCAGGGGACAGGGAAGAGGTGAGCGGCGGGTCGGATGACAAGGCGAGGGGGTGACACCGTTGACAGGCACGGTCTCCAGCGTACATATTCCAACGTTGAACCGAACGCCACTATCACCCACTACCACAAACGAGAATGTCTGATTCGCCCATTCGCCGCTTCTCGACGGCCAGTCCGACGAATCATTTAAAGCGAGAGGAGAGTCTGATCAATGCGTACGAGGCAGAGGAGGAACGGATCACGAATGTGTTGTCGCGCAAGTTGGAGCAGGTCCGTCCTCCACCGTGCACGCTTCACACTGCTGATGGTTGTCATAGCTCCGGGCAGAAAAGATTCAACTCGAGAATGCGCTCGAGGCAGAGAACGAGTCGCATGTGAACAGACTGAACCGGGAGTTATCTGCCTTGCGGGCACAGGCACAGGCGAGTGCGAGCGGGAGCGGGAACACGATGGCGAGCGGTGCTTCTTCACCTCAGGCCACCCGTGCACCCTTTCTGAGCAATTACGATCCGACGGCGCCAAGCGTTGAGGTGATGCTCGAAGCGATGCGACGGGAGAACGAACAGTTGCGAACGCGGCTGGTCGATACCGAGCGGGATTACGTACGGATCGCGCGATTGAACGATATCTATCGAGAGGAGCTGTTGGAGTTGCGAAGGCGGGTGAGTCGGTGTGGTTTTTTGGGGGGACTGGCTGACGAGACGATCAGCTTGGGTTGTCGGTCGATAATCTGGTGGGGTTGACGCCTTCGGACCCGTTTTCACAGCCGACGCATCGGCGGTCGTCGGTGTCGTCGTCCCCGAGCACGTCTGTGGTGTATTCGTCGGCACGACCGACACATGCGGTCCCTATTCCTTCTCATGGGGTGCCGATTCCAAGGCCGTCGTCGTCGATCCATCGGCCACAGAATGACACGTCGGGAACGATGACGCCATTATCGTATTCACCCTCGTCGACCGAGTCACCGTCGCCGTTCCCGTTCTCGCCTGTGCTGTCTGCGCATGCACCGGCGAGCAGTAGCTTGTTGAGCAATGGGACGCACATGACGACGCCACCCTCGTCGTCTGTGCAGTCGAACGGTGTGCCGGGGGGTGTTGGGAACGTGCATGCGTTGACGTATCCGAGTGTGCCGCCGCCGTCGTTGTCGTCGTCGTATGGCTCACCGGTGGTGTCGTATTTTCCGCAGAGGGAGACGTTGCCTGGTGGTGGATTGAGTCGGCGAGGGTCGAGTGGGCGTGGGCGGGGTATCGGGGGCGGAACGGAGGTGGTCTGGCGGAATGGCGGGAGCGGGAGAAGCAGAAGGTGGGGTCTATGACTGGGAGCTGCTGACAACCAAGGAAAGTA
>JBBPKT010001164.1:0-10518 GCA_038089395.1 Pulveroboletus frians
AAACCCATTATCCTCAGGAGACGATCCCTTCATTAAGAGGTATCCAATAAATATCTCCACATCCCAAACAAGATGTTCACCATGAACCCAACGAATATGCCCAGCTGTGTCTTGCGTCTAGACACCAGGTTAATCGGAACAGCGTTGGCAATGGGTGACCACGTACGGGAAGATGACGCTTTCTATGGGCTGCACCTCGCTTCCGTCGTTCCAAAAAGCGGCCGGTTTGGCTTCGCGAAGGAAGAACAGGGGCAAGACGGGGAAGAAAAACCCCAGGACGATACCCCGTAAGACCATGCTCTGCACCGACGCCTGGACGAGCGGTGCGTTGCCTGCACTATCGATGGAATCGATCCACTGTTCCTCCAACGCACGTGCATGCTCGTCGTCTACCAAAATAATCAAGTTCGGTCGACCCAAAGCACGCCAGTCACGTACACTCTTCGTCATTTTCAAACTCGATGTCGAGATAGTTGGAGGACGACTGGCTGTGAAACTGTCGTCGAAAGTTGGATATATCTTCCTCTGAGAACCCGGCTGTGGCTAGGCGGTCAAAGCCACGGAGTGGTCTGAGTTGTGCTTCCTGTGTGTGTTGTCTGTCAACGTCACCCCCACCGAGCGAGTGAGCGTACCTGTGGTTTCTCCTCAATGTCCGTTCCCGGTTCAATTTTGGGCCCGACAGAACAATGCAACCAAGTGATGGTATGAGAAAAGGATGGCGAGGTATCGTCAGACGGTGACGTTTTCGCGCGCGACTGTCGTTCCTCGAGCGCGGTCAACCAAGGATGTAATAGGATACCATCCGTGAGTAGTCGCCCAGCATGTATCAACCGCAGTCGCCGATCCTTCAACTGCGGGCGTGCAGCAACGACCTAATGTCCTGTTCAGAGACACGCTCGGATGTGTCAACGAGCGACACACCTTTCTCTTGATATCCCGGACGGCATCTGTGCTCGTCACGAACAACATCAAGTCCGCAATTCCCTCCGTGAAGCGAATGGTCAAGTGTCTCGAGTCCGTTTGAGATGGTTCGCCACCCAGTTCTGGGTCTATCGCGCGCTGCTTTCCCCTGGCCTTTTCGCTGAGCATGGCCGGGGACGACATATGAAGTGGCTGCGTGATACAGCTCGTCGTCAGCGATGGCGTGAGAATAAGTAAGACGACCCCTTCCTCCTCGACCACCGTCTCGTTCACGCGCTCACCATGCCTCGCGCAGAAGGCAAGTGGTTGTTATGATCATCACGTTCGTTCCTCATCTTTCACAGTCGGAACGCCAAAGTACTTGGCAAACAAGATGAAGTCGAAAGGGCTGCAGCGCCTTCGATGGTACTGCCAAGTCTGCGAGAAACAATGCAGAGACGAGAATGGCTTCAAATGCCACGCTCAATCCGAGGCCCATCTTCGACAGATGCTCGTCGTCGGCGAGCATGCAGGGAAACATATCGCCGATTTCTCGAGCCAGTTTCAACACGACTTTGTCCAACTCCTCTCTCGGAGGTGCGTCCGAACACCGATGATGGTTGCAGCGCTGATGTCGTGTTCAGGTTTGGGACCAAGCGGGTGTTTGCCAATCGGGTGTATCAAGAGTTCATCCAAGACAAGCACCATCTTCACATGAACGCCACTCGCTGGGTCACACTCACTGAATTTGTCAAATACCTCGGTCGGTCGGGGATCGCCCGTGTGGACGAGACGGACAAGGGCTGGTTTCTCGCGTGGATCGACAACTCACCCAAGGCGTTGGCGAAGCAGGAAGCCTCGCTGAAGAAGGAGCGCGGAACCATGTCTGACGAGCAACGGGAGCGGATGTTGATTGCAGAGCAGATCGAGCGGGCAAATGCAGAGGTTGGGACATCCTCGTCATCCTCGCCACCTGCAGAAGAGCAGGGTCTACAACGGAGCGACAGTACTGAAAAGGTCGTACTCTCGCTCTCTGCCAAACTGACCACGCCCACGCCCGCGGAGGGATTGAAGCTCAATCCGCTCAAATCGGTGAATCCGTTGAAGCGTCCCAATGTTTTCAAGGCGGCCACCGCTGTCAAGCCCCCGGATCATCCTGACAGGAAACGGCCCGCTACGGCCATGTCTGCTGCAGAGCGTCTCATACTGGAGGAACAGGAACGGAAACGACGACGGATGGAGAGGGAAGGTGTCGTGTCCTAGTTGTATTGTATTGTATTCTGATGTATCCACGGGTCATCCTGTCGACGAGGCTATCATCGTCGTGGTCCGGCTGTCGTGGGCTCTCTCCAGGAAAGGTGATATCACTCGGCCATCTTTGGAAGAGCGGGTATCGGACAGGCCATGCATGAAACATGTGTGGACTAGCGGACCGGGTATCCACTGTCGAGACGAATGTTGCTATAACCAGCCAAACGCTGCGGACAACCGCTCACTCAAATAAACAGCGTTCGCAAAAAAACAACAACATGGAATAGGATCCATAATGATACATGAGCAAATCTGTTTCGACACCTAGCAGCACATCTCGCAGGGGCAGCCTAGACGCGTGATCAGTAGACATCACATCACTGTGCAGGGAGACATACAAATGATGTCCGCACAACACTCGCAGCAATCCTGCAAGACAACATCAGGGTTGCGGTTAGGGGTATGAACCTGTCATGTACCTTGCAGCACTCTGCATGGCGTGCGCAGTCGGTCAGCCATCCAGTCTCGAAACACAAGACACATACCGAAGCAGAGGAAACACTCGATAGCGCCGAGTAGGCAGTCCTGAATGAGTAACACAACATTCAGACAGGTCACTGAGGCAGGTTAATCACGTACCTTGCCGGCACCGCCGCCACGAAGACGCTTGGCATGGTGCTCTTGGGCGTTGTGTGCGGGAGCAGGGTTCGTGACACCTGTGGTGGTTGGCAGGGTGATCAGAGAGGGGTCTCTAGACATACTCATTTGGATGGCAGCCTGAGGCTGGTTCATCGTTGTTTTCTGGGTGTGTTCCATCGTCTTTCTTGCTTGTGAGGGTGCGGATATGAGGATGGAATCGGGGGATGCGCCAGGTTAAATACGTTTGGGGAGGCCGTGCACATGCGCCGGGTATTGCCAAACAGAGCAACGCCACTTGCCTTTTCTGCCCGTCAACTGCCGGTCTTGTCATAGAGTACTCCGATGTGAGCCCACATTTCTAGCGAATGTTCTCTAGTACGTACCAAAGACGCATGGTCGATCATGTGGTCAGGGTATTCGCACCCCTTTGGAGATGGCGGCCACCCAGGTCCATACCGTGGTCTCAGGGATGCATCGAGCGCGGTCGAACGTGCCTTGTCAGTGACGCACGCGCTCTTGGACAACGTCAGGCGCATCATCGGAGAGACGCAGCCGAGCAACGCGCGCCAAGGTGCCACCCGTCCCCGAGATTCCCACCGTGGGTTATTGTGCATCGTTGCGGGCTGATAGCGATCGTGGGCATGATTGGTCGGTTGTATTCTGGGGTCCCCACTAAGTCCGAGGTCATTCCCAACACCCTTATCGTCTCAACCGGCGAGCAGTGGAGGAGTGCAGTCGTTGGAGATGGACTCGGATGTGATGTAGACCGGGATCGATGACACCCGATATGGGTGTTCATATAGACTGGATGGAGACGGAATTAGACGCTGCAGACACCACCACCTGCAGTCAGGAAACCAAGCACGCACGTCTTGATCGCTGGAGGCCCCTCCGTTACTTTGACGTTGGCTGACCCATGTCAGTACGGGGATTTCACCACAAGCGGTTTCGCCTTGGCACCCCGGTTGGATTCACTTGTCAATCTCTACGTGGAGGTGTTCGGGCTGGTTGCAAGTAACCTCCAGGAACAAGGAACGTTCGTACGTACAACTGCCCATCAAATTGTGGAGTACGTCGTTCACTACTGTGTCCACTCCGACAAACCACTGGACATGGGCTCAATAGCTGACTTCTTAGCCGTGTCCACTGAGAGATGCTACTCTAACCGGGGCTACGGAGGGGGTAGCATTTGGACGGTCTGGGGACGCTGGCATGACTGTCAAGGTCTCACGTGACAGCGTCCCTGTCTGCCACGTCAATGGATAGGGGTTCATATCACTCCGTTACACTGCCACCGACCAGATTTATACCGCGTCGCTGCGGACGTGAGACACGACTGTCCAGGGACTCATGGGTGAGTTTTCGAGTGCGACAATTGACGCTATTCGCAGTCTATTTTACAAGAGGGCCGTTCAGGGCCAGGTGTGTCCCCACCCTCCGTCACTGCACACCCGTCACTCATTCTTCTCAAGGGGGGTCTACTCAGCGGTCAAGATCCCGCCACGTTCAATTCCTCAGACCCTCTGAGACTATGGATCATTCAACTTGGTCCGTCACTGTATCCCTCTTCTTGCGTTGGACTTATTCGAACACAGGCGTCATTCTCATGATGACACAGCTGCTTGGCTTGATTCTTGGAAAAATCAAGCAGCCCCGTGTCATTGCAGAAATCCTCGGAGGCATCCTATTGGGTGATCACGCTTGTAGATACCCGTCCCTTTCTGCCTGCTCACACGATGCACAGGTCCCACCGCATTCGGACGGATTCCCGGATTTACCAACCACATATTCCCCTCCCAGTCCATTCCATACCTATCTCTCACCGCCAACATCGGACTCTGTCTCTTCCTTTTCATTATCGGCCTCGAGATACAGCCCGGTATCATTCGACGCAATGCCCGTTTGTCGATCGCGGTATCCCTCTCAGGTATTCTCTTTCCGTTTGGCATCGGATGTGGCATATCCGTTGCAATATATCGCAACTTCATCGCATCATCCACAAACTTCAATTATTTCATGCTCTTCATCGGCGTCTCATACTCCATCACCGCCTTCCCTGTCCTCTGTCGTATTCTCACCGCGCTTAGGTTGCTTGACACCACCGTCGGCCTCATCGTACTCTCCGCCGGCGTCGCAAACGACGTCATTGCCTGGAGTCTGCTTGCGCTGGCCGTGGCATTTGTCAACGCGACATCTGGCTTGACTGCCCTGTGGATATTCCTTACTTGTGTCGCGTTCACCCTCTTCTTACTCTTCCCAGTGAAATGGGCATTGCTTTGGCTAGCAAGGAAAACAGGAAGTACCGTTCACGGCCCTACCATATTTTATATGTCGGTGGTCATGTTGGTCCTTTGGGGAGCCGCCTTTTTCACCGACATTGTCGGCGTGAATGCCATCTTTGGTGCGTTTGTTGCTGGCATTATTGTTCCCCGTGAAGGCGGTATATCCATTGCATTTGTGGAAAAGCTCGAAGACATGGTTCAAATCATCTTCGTCCCCCTCGTAAGTTGAAAACGCTCGCGTCCTCTCATCTTCTCAACTTGTGTAGTACTTTGCAATGTCCGGACTCAACACGAACTTGGGATTGATCAATACAGGTACGTATCGGCCTTGCATGTATGTGGACATATCGACATACTCGGCCAGGAAAGGCTTGGGGGTTTGTCTTCGCCATCGCGGCGCTCGATTTCACCGGAAAGTTCACTGGTTGCACGCTCGCATCAAAGTCTCTCGGATTCAGCTGGCGTGAAGCTACTGCCGTGGGTTCATTGATGAGCTGTAAAGGGTATACTTCACCCGATGTCCATCTACCATATCTGATTGTTCCCTAGTTTGGTAGAGTTGATCGTCCTCAACGTCGGCCTGTCTGCCGGAATACTCACCAAACAAGTGTTCTCCATGTTCGTCCTGGAAGCACTGATCCTCACCTTTATGACGACACCTCTCGTCAACCTCATTTATCCCCCCAAGCATCGCACTTTCGGACTGGGTGCCGGCATCGTCACTCACACGGTATCCAAGGATGACGGTGAAAGGGAGAAATCCTCTAGCGATGGCTCTGACACCGTTGAGAATGGCGCCTGGCGGAATCGACTCGCAGTGGTGCTCGACGAATTCAATCACATGCCTGGGATCATCGCGTTAACGAAACTGGTTCTACCTCCCACCCCCGATGATTCATTGTCTCCCAAAAGCCAGTCGGACAAGACGTCTGTGAATGCGCTCCGACTCATCGAGTTATCGGAACGTACGTCGACGATGATGAAATCGGCAATGACGGAAACGTTGATTAGCACGGATCCTCTGGTTGGTGTGTTCAAGATGTTTAGTGAGGAGAGAGATATGCCACTTTCCGCTTCGTTGTCTGTTGTACCACACAACGAGTGGGCTACCACCGTGACTGAGCATGCCCAAAGGCATGGTTCGCAGCTGATCCTCATTCCCTGGATCCCACCTTCGCTAGATTCATCGTCGGATCCATCCACAGGCAAACCGGAATTGAACCCGTTCGATGTCTTCTTTGGAATGTCATCCAAGGACAACGCTGCCTCGACGTTGTACTCGCACTTTGTTCGCGGTGTTTTTAGAACCAGCCAGACGGATGTGGCGCTCTTTGTCGATTTAGGGGATAACGCAGGCACGAATGGTCAACAGCACGTGCTATTCCCGTTCTTCGGTGGCCCGGATGATCGGCTCGCGCTCGAGTTTGTGGTGCAATTGTGCACGAACCCGAGGATCAGTGCCACGGTCGTTCGTGTTCGGAAGAGTACCGAACAACCTGGGATCGCGAGACCGCACGTGGCCACTGTTGATGGAAGGACGGAGCCTGGGCCTGTCACGTCGGTGCGTGTACTCCTTGTTCGCGAGTCCCAGGTGCTAACTTGGGGCTGTCAGTCCGTCTTCTCCAACACGGTGTACGGAAAGCCAAACACGGCCTATCTCTTGCAATCAGAGACGGCAGACAACTTGACATGGTCCCGTTTCGCATCGCCGACGTTTGAAAAAAGGGACACGCCCACACCATTACAATCGGCACTCTCGCGGGTGGCGTTCACGGATATGTCGCATCCACTCCCGCTCCACACACTCATGCAACGCGCGAAAGAGCTCCGTGAGGTGCACCGACGGCTGTTGGTCGTCACTGGACGCTCGAAGCGACTCGGCCGAGAGGACCTCCAACAAGAAGTGAAACAGCTCGTAGAGGAGCGCCAGTACACGGAACACGAGATAGTGCGGAGTACGATTGGGGATGTCGCGACGGCGTTTGTCACGTCGACGGGCACACAGAGTGGGGTGATCGTGATGCAGGCGGCGGGGGAGAGCGTCGTGGAGGCCTAAGTGTATCCTATTTCTTGTTCATAAGTAGAGTCTGTATGAGGGCCGGCCCGTAATGGTGCCGGTAGTCCAGTCGATATCCGATTTTGCGTTGGACGACCATGAGACAGTGGCTACGAGACTTTGGTAACGCGGCGATTGTGCTGCGATATCCAGTCTTTCGGAGAGCCTCGTCGACTTCTATCGACCCACCATCGCACCGAGAAAGGCCTCACACCTTGACTGGCCAGATCGATGGCACCATCCGTCCACCGACGTCTCCTCTCCCGCCGCACCCTCGCCCTCGTCACCGCCTCCACGTTCGGTCTCGGAGGGGGCATGTACTACTACCTCAACTCCGGACCGGCCTATCCCGCGTCGACCCGGGAGACGAGACGGCCACCTCCGATTTGGACGCCACCTTCGCGATGGGCGATGTTGGATGCGCTCGAGCGGAGCGGGAGGGTGCTCAGTGCGCAGGAAGAGAAGGACGTGTTTGATGTGTTGATCATCGGAGGGGGGGCGACGGGCGCAGGGGTCGCTGTGGATGCCGCCAGTCGAGGACTGCGCGTCGCCCTGGTGGAGCGACACGACTTTAGTTCGGGTACGTGTCCAGTTCGGTGTTTTTCATTCCCTCGATGCATTATTTTTATCGGCATGGATTGACACGACGCTTATAAGGCACGTCGTCCAAGTCGACTAAACTTGTTCATGGCGGCGTACGCTATTTACAGAAAGCAGTGATGGAACTGGATTACGATCAGTACAAGCTCGTACGAGAGGCGTTGCATGAGCGGCGGATATTCCTTCAAACGGCCCCGTATCTGTCACGCATGCTTCCGATCATGCTCCCCTTGTACAAGTACGGGCTCGGACGCTTTTCTTTTCCTTGATATGGCAATGACGGCCGTCTTTCTAGGTATTGGCAGGTTCCGTATTATTATGCGGGGTGCAAGATGTACGATGTGTTGGCTGGGAGGGAGAACATGGAGAGCTCCTATCTCATGTCCAAGGGCAAGGCATTGGAGCTCTTTCCGATGCTCAAAAGCGAGGGTCTGGTCGGCGCCGTCATATATTACGATGGTACGCCTTGACGTGATGTGTTGCTTGCACGGCTCACCATCCTTCAGGGCAACACAATGACGCACGCATGAACGTGGCGCTCATCATGACCGCCGTCAAGCTGGGTGCGACAGTCGCCAACTACTGCGGTGTCACCCAACTCCACAAGGACGCCCAGGGACACCTCGTCGGTGCCAAGGTCAAAGACGAGCTCACCGGACGGGAATTCAACGTCCGCGCCAAGGTCAGCTCTTGAATTGTCATTCCAAACGCGCTCGCGTGCTGACATCGCCTGCGGAACAGGGCATCATCAACGCAACTGGGCCCAACACCGACGAGATCCTCTCGCTCGACAGTCCATCGCACAAGCCCATCGTGAGAGCGTCGTCTGGTGTTCATATCACGCTTCCTGCCTACTACGCCCCTGCTCGCATGGGTCTTCTCGACCCCGCTACCTCAGACGGCCGTGTCATCTTCTTTCTCCCATGGGAAGGCGGCGTCGTCGCTGGGACGACCGACACCCCTGCCAAAGTGAACGCGCAGGGCGAAGAAGTGATGCCTACGGAAGAAGACGTGCGCTGGGTGATCGACGAAGTGCGGAGGTACCTGAGCCCGGACATCAAAGTCCGTCGTGGAGACGTGCTGAGCGCCTGGTCAGGTTTGAGACCGCTCATTTCGGCTGCTGATGGGAGTGAGGGTGGGACGGAGGGATTGGTGAGGAGTCATCTGGTGAGGGTCGAACCGTCGGGTTTGGTCACGATCGCGGGCGGCAAGTGGACGACGTATAGGGCGATGGCAGAGGAGACGGTCGACAGTGCTGTAGAGGTCTTTGGGTTGCAGGACAAGGTCAAAGGGGGCTGTCGAACGGCGGAATTGAAACTCGTAGGCAGTCACGGCTGGAGTCGAAACATGTTTATCGGGCTTGTCCAACGGGTGCGTCTCCGTCTATCCATCCCTTGCAGACCCACTGACCCACCTTCTCCTAGTTTGGCTTGGACACAGACGTGGCAAAACAGCTTTCGGAAAACTACGGGGACCGCGCCTGGACGGTATGCGCGCTCGCTGAACCCACGGGCGAACAATGGCCTCTGCACGGCGTTCGACTTTCCCCAAACTACCCCTACATTGAGGCTGAAGTCCTCTATGCGACCCGTCACGAGTACGCGTGCACGGCCGTCGACGTTCTCGCCCGCCGTACCCGCCTCGCGTTTGTGGACGTTCAAGCGGCCCTTGCGGCCCTCCCGCGTGTGATCGATATCATGGGCGCCGAGCTCGGCTGGAGTCGTGCCCGGAAGAAGGAAGAGTACGCGCGCGGGGTGCGGTTTCTGGGTAGCATGGGTCTCCCCGCTGGCCCCGGCCCGTTGTCAGGTGGGAGCGGCGCCGGGGGATGGTGGGGCGGCGTGTGGTCGTGGATGAGTGCCCCATCGAATTCGTCCGAAGGCGGTCTCGGACGTTGGCGACGGCTCGTCGGGCTGGCCGGGTGGCCGGGTGCCGGCACCGTCGGGCCGACCGTACCCTCGACGTTCAAGCCGTCGTATAGTCGTACCAAATTCGAAGCAGGCGAGGTCGATGCGCTCAGAGCGCTCTTTCACCGCCACGCCTCACACGACGACGACACCCGTCGCTCGAGCGCGCGGTTGAACAGGGAGGGTATACGGCCTGCACTGGAGGCGTTCGCCCGCGAATGGCCCGGCGCGGGGTACGAAGGGCTGAGAGGGTCTGATTACCGCTACGTGTTTGCGCAAGAGGGACTGGACGATGCCCACGGACGGACGGACGTGGACGTGGACGAGTTTATCGAGGTGCGTACGGCCTGCCCCCCCCTAACGCGGACTGACTGTGTTTAGATATGTGGACAGCTAAAGGACGTGTCGATGGTGAGCGTGGCCAAGGTGGCTAAAAAGGAGCGAAAACGGATTCCGGTCGAGAAGAGCGGTGGGGGTGTGTAGGTGTGGTCAGCCTGCGTCGGTGGAGAGGACCCGTGTTTTCGGTGACGCGTCGTTTGTGTATTCATGCACGCTCTCCAGCATCGTTACCGGAGCTGGCGTGGTCATTCTTTTCATTCAGACTAGGCGATGACAGATTCCGTCGTCGAACGCCAATAGCGAATAAACCCAAGAAGTAATCCTATTCGGCGTCTATATATTATTTGCGGGGACATCCGGGGCACCAACGCCACATACATATGGTGTACAACACTGGCCGTCAAAACAAGGCACTCGTTACGCTCGTTACAGGGTGCGCCACACAGCGACAAAAATAAAGCACCCACGGATCACAATCTGGCAGTCCGCGATCGCAACTCAGCTTCGTACTCCTCCACCAACGCTCGGCGTAGGACCTTGCCGGTGG
>JBBPKT010001165.1:0-10503 GCA_038089395.1 Pulveroboletus frians
CACCCCCTCCTTTCCTTCCATACAAATCCCTGTCAATTACAACCGAGGTCGGCGAGTTTGAAGGCATCTGCGTTCCACCTGCGCCTCCGTTTGTACCCATGGATTTGACATTAAAGGTGCACGAGGGCAATTTTTTCTCTGGTACGCAGATCCCATGTCTCTAGAATTGCTAATTTATACATAGATTGCTTCTGGACCCAAGATGAGCCAAGGATACCGACTCCACCACCATTTCAACCCCACCAGTCGCGAACTGTAGGTACAATCGAACAGACAATCTCAAGTGCTCATGTGCCTATGCCTCCTCCATTTCAACCTATTCCGCATCATGCTGCAAAACATCAGGTCGATGTGCTCCGAATCCCGACCCCTCCACCCTTCAGACCGAGCGAAGATCGACCCATGGCCGACGCCCCTGCCAGTATTTCGGTCTCAACAGTGAACGTACAGCCGAACCAGCCACGAGAGGCACGACAAAAAGGAGTGCCAGAGTATCAACCTGCGGTGAAATCCCGGGATTCTAAGCAAGATCGGCATCTTCGTATTGCGGAAAGCTTGCTCAACCACGAGGCAAGGCAGGAGAGGAGGGAAAACCTCAATAGATTTATCAATGGGCTTCGTAAGTCACCTAGTATCCTCAAATTTAAATCCTAAATAATATTATGTTCTCCTTATGTAGTGGGTTCAAGTAATGATGCAGAACACGATCGGCTTGCTAGAGATGGAGCAAATATTTCAGGCGTCCCAGATTTCGGTACATAGCGATATCTCAATAGATTTTTTGTTCTGATATTCACATTGCTGATGTACTTAGTCTTTGCAACCGCGGCAGAGATTGATGGTATGGTTGAACGCAGGGACCCTGTAGCTCATAGGCCAATCCAGCATCCGCTTCTCGGTGTGGCCATGGATATGGCCACCTCCAAGTTCATTGCAACATCACAGCGCAGGTTGGAACTTATGCAGACACAGGTGAGGCTATTGGATATGTTGGAGTATTTACAACAGCAGCGTGTGTAAAATATTCGTGCTAAGTATGCACATGTATATACTGCATCCATATGATGTAGGGAGATTAGTTAGCAAGTGTTAATTTATATTTCTCATCTGAAGCCACACTGCATGGAGTGCCAGTTTGTCTAATGAATTTACCAAGCCCAGTCCTTCAGAAATATGAATCTCGGTCTATACCACGCTACAATGGACCTACCCGATGCATTTGCCTCGGTCCACTCACCCACTGGGCCTATGGGTATTATACATTGACCTCAGTTTCATACCGCCGGATCAATCCCTCAGTGTGTATCAATATGAGTCTGATATATGCTGCCCAGGACGCAAGTACACCTCAAAATCAGCTTGACTCACTTTGCATATGTCAAGGTGAGTCACATTCATCCACTCGGGCCCCTTCGCATACACCGAGGCCGGCCCCATTCACCCCACCCGGGCCCCCCACATTCATCGGGGTGAGTCCAATCCACCTCCCACAGGGGATTTCGGTGTCCATCGAGGTGAGTCACACTCACCACACTCGGGCCCTTCGTATAAACTGAGATCAGTCTCATCCACCCCACATCGGGGATTTCGGTGTCCATCGAGGTGAGTCACCCCAACCCCACTCGGGCCCTTCGTATACACCGAGGTCAGCCCCATTCACCCCACCCGGGCCCTCCACATTCATCGGGGTGAGTCCAATCCACCTCCCACAGGGGATTTCGGTGTCCATCGAAGTGAGTTACACTCACCCCACTTGGGCCCTTCATATAAACCGAGATCAGTCCCACCCGCCCCACATCGGGGATTTCGGTGTCCATCGAGGTGAGTCACCCCAACCCCACTCAGGTCCTTCGTATTAACCGAGATCAGTTCCATCCACCACACCGAGGCCTTCCATACTCATCGAGGTGAGTCACACCTACCAACTCAGGCCCCTTTGTATACACCGAGGTCAGCCCCATTCACCCCACCTGGGCCCTCCAAATTCATCGGGGTGTGTCCAACTCACCCCCCATCTGGGGTTTCCGTGTCCATCGAGGTGAGTCATGGCCACTCCACTCGGGCCCTTCGTATGCACCGAGATTGGTCCCATCCACCCCACATGGGGGATTTCGGTGTCCATCGAGGTGAGTCACCCCCACCCCACTCGGGTCCTTCATATTAACCGAGATCAGTTCCATCCACCACACCGAGGCCTTCCATACTCATCGAGGTGAGTCACACCTACCAACTCGGGCCCCTTTGTATACACCAAGGTCAGCCCCATTCACCCCACCCAGGCCCTCCAAATTCATCAGGGTGTGTCCAACTCACCCCCCATCTGGGGTTTCCGCTTCTATCGAGGTGAGTTACGGCCACTCCACTCAGGCCCTTCATATGCACCGAGATCGGTCCCATTCACCCCACCCAGGCCCTCTGTGTTCATTGAGGTGAGTCACACCCGCCCACTCAGACCCCTTCGTATACACCGAGGTCGGCCCCGTTCACCCCACCTGGGCCCTCCATATTCATCGAGGTGAGTCCAACTAACCACCCATTGGGGGTTTCCATGTCCATCAAGATGAGCACACCCACCCCATTCGGGCCCTTCTTACATATACAGCGAGATCGGTGCCACCCACCCCCCATGGGGAATTTCCGTGTCAATCGAGGTGAGTCACCCCCACCCCATCCAGGCCCTTCGTATGCACTGAGATCGGTCCCATCCACCCCCCATGGGGGATTTCCGTGTCCATCGAGATGAGTCACCCCCACCTCATCCAGGCCCTTCGTATACACCGAGATCGGTCCCATCCACCCCCCATGGGGGATTTCCATGTCCATCGAGGTGAGTGCACGCACCCTGCTCGGGCCCCTCTGTATCCACAAGCTCAGGACCAGCCACCCCACTAAGGTCCTCCATATCCACTGGGGGAAGTCCTATCCACCCCCTTAGGACTCTTCATACTCATCAAGGCAAGTCAACCTCACCCCACCTGGGCCCGGTCGAATGTATTGATACTGCATTAATTTTACATTTAAAGGCCCTTCCATACTATACGAATGTGCACCCCAGACAGGCCTGACCATGTCTCATGTCACTCATAAATCTCGGGCCTGCCACAGGATCATGCATACCAGCCGGGCCTTTTGCAAGCAGGCTGACCGTGTGGTACGGAGATTGTGACCACATGGGCTTGCCAGCTATGGGGCTAATCAGTTTACCCTTGAGCATGGTCAACAAGTTGTCTATACCTACTTCTTTCCTACTAGCATACCTGAGGATGTCTATAGGACTTACAGGGGTAATACTAAAGTCAGCTGAATCCATCGGCTCAAAACCAGATCTAACTACAGTGTCACTATCATCTCTAATTGAGAGGTCTAAATGTGTGGTAACTATTTTTTTTTGATATTTAGGAGGTTTTCTAATTTTTTATTTTGTTTTTCAGCTTTTAACCTTGCAGCAAATAAAGTATCGCCAACCAGTACCCTACTTCCAGTCAGCAGCTTCCTTTTAAAGCCTTGGATGCTTTTGTCTTGGCTTCTGATTCGAAAACTCCATGTCAGTTGAGGGGGAGTGTTAGAACCATGCACACAGCCACCTATCAGACTTGGTTGTGACAGTACATATCCTTTATACAATAATCCATTTATGTTTTTCCTTTCACATGCTTTGTTTTCCCTTTCATCCCTTTCATGCCCCTTTGTGACTACATGGTGGCTCATATAGTATATATGTAGTCTCTTGATAGCAGACTTGAATCTCAGTCCATTTTCCCTCACAACAACTGAGGTAAGCCCAATATATGATACCATATCACTGCCATACTTATGTATGATGTACGATAGCTCCTTATATTGCAGGTAATATACATATAGTCCGTTTGCCCTCACAATGACTGAGCTCCTTATCTCACAGTCCTAACCCCCATGGTGTCAGTTGTAGCCTTATAAGCACAACTCCAAAGTAAAGTAAGTTATCTCTGGAGGGACAAAGATATGTATACTGAAAGAAGATCAAGTATGAAGATGGAGGAGTACGCCCTGAAAAGGAAATGGCCCAAAAGGGAATAAATGTGCTAAGTGTCTGATATAAGTCAATTATGTGGTTAGCATGACTAATCATGTCCAGATCTGATCCAGTGTGTTGAACAGGACCCTAGTAGCTGCAGAGGATGGCTAATAGGACTCACATAGGGAGGTTTGAGGACATTGGGATGGTCTAACCTGGTGGTTACGTGTCAAGAGACTTATTTAAACTCAGTATTCTGAGTGTGAACTGTAGGTACACGATTATCTAAGACTACCATAAAAGGTAATTAAGTGCATACTACAGAGAAAGGGTAGTAAATAAGTCATACTCATTAGGGATGAGTCACACTCGTTCAACACTTCCCCTTGCTAAGCAGCCAGTAAAGGTGCGTAAGCATTTAAAGGACAAGGCTAGGCTGTCTGTGGGAGATCATATAAAACTAGACCTAGCTGTGAGCAGAACTGCTCAAACTTAACATGGCCCAAGTTCTTGGTAAACATGTCTGCAGGATTGGTGGCACCTTCTATATAGAAGAGCTCAATCTTTCCCTCAGCAACCCAATCTCAAATACTGTGCCAGCAAATATCAATATGTTTGTTTTGCTTTTCAGTTACTGAGTTGGAAGCCATAAAGATAGGTCCTTGGTTGTCACCACAGATAGGAATCGCATTTAGGCAGTATCCCATTTCACCAAGTAATTGGCAAATCCATATCACCTGATGGCTGCAATCAGACAAGGCAATATACTTAGCCTCAGTAGAGGAGAGGGTGACAACTTTTTGCATGCATGTCTGCCATAAGAAAATGCCTCCAGCCAGTTTCAAGAACCAACCAGTCTGAGAGTGTTGGGTGTTTGGGTCAGAGGCCTAGTCTGAATCTGTACAAGCAGTTATCCCATCTCCAGAAGCACCATCATAGACTAGGGAGTAGTGGTGAGTACCAAGCAAGTAGCGGCAGATATACAGTGCTTTGCTCACATGGTCTTCTGTGGGATTTGCTGCATGCCTTGAGAGGGCAGTGACTGCATAGGCAATATCTGGGTGAGTGCCTAGCATAATGTACAGTAGAGACCCAATGATGGATTGGAATCGTGAGTGAGTTCCAGCATCAGCAGTTTGATCATTGTCTAGGGGGTAATACCCCTGAGGCAAGGGAGTGGGTGCAACATGGGCATTTTGCATGCCAAATTGTGCTAGGACCTTTTCAAGGTATTCACACTGGTCAACTAGGACCTGGCGTCCTGAGCAGCATATGCTCATATGGAGAAACTCAGTGGCTATATCAAGATCTCAACATTTGTTATGAACTGTGTGCAACTAACTTTTATCTTCACACTCTTTTCATCACTTTCCTTCATCCTCACACTCCTTACATCATGTGACCTCCACGAGGCCAATCACCTGACCAGTCATGTGATATGTCCAGACCCTGACATCATCTATGACATCATAGCCTCTAGGGTTACATGTTGACAACCCTTAGACTACCCTAACCCTTATCTCCATCAGATCTCCACAGCAATCCTGCCACCTCCTAGATCTCCCAATCTGATCTAATCTTCTCCCATGTATCACATCCTATTTATCTAGATTCCCATCTCTGTGGATCTCAGATCCAGATCTCAGGATTCACCTCACAGCAGCCTTGTGCTCTTCATCTCCGTCCACACTTCCATTCTCTACCCACGGTCATTACCGTCTTACCATATGTAGCATAGCCTTATCTATTAGTACCATGTATAGTAGTGTATAGCTTGGTCCATGCACGGGCCATAGCAATATATAAGGCGGCAGTCCCAGCTGGCTAAACCCCAGCTTTGACCACTTGTCTAGTTCACCCTTCATAGGCCCCTGGGACTTGGGTTAAAACCTCATCTGCTAAGGGTTCTCCTCTGATTGGCTATGCTGGCACTTGTAGCTCCCCTGCCAGGGTTACAGCATTCCATTCTCTGCCAGCTAGCCTCATTATCGGCTGATAGGTTTGGTTTTCTTCTGGCCAAAGGTCTCTTCATTCCCTTCCGATGGTTTCTCAATGAAACCATAACAACATTCCCACTTCTTCATGAAGAGATCCTTAACCTCATTCACAATCTCTTTGCTGGGACCACAGAACATGGCATCATCTACATAAATGATTGCAACAACCATATGGGTGCCACGTTTTCTGTAGAGAAATAAGCCAGCATCTGACTTGAGGCATTTGAAGCCAAGTTCTTCCATGGACTCATTGAGGGCCTTCCACCATGCCAATCCAGCCTGTTTAAGGCCGTATAACACCTTGAGTAGGTGGAGAACTTTGTCCTCTTGACCAGGAAGTTTAAATCCCTCTGGCTGTTCCTTGTAGATCTCTTCATCCAAGTGGCCATACAAATAGGTGCTGTGGATGTCTACAACCTCGATATGCCAGTTTTCCAGGGCAGCTAGTGCAAGCATAAGCCATACTGTCTTGAAGTGCACAACTGGAAAGAATATTTGATTGAAGTTGAGTCCTTCAATCTGGGAAAATCCCTTCACAACTAATCGTGCATGCTTTCAACTGTCTGGTTTGACGTCAAAGATCCATCTGTTCTTTATGACCTGCCAATTTTTAGAGTGGTCTACTAGTTCGTATACGTCTCGCTTTTTAAGCATCTCCAGCTGCTCACAGCAAGCAGCCTTCCACTCCTTCTGGTCTGCAAAGGGTAGTTTAAGAATGTCCCTGAAAGTCCATTTGCAAATTGGCTTTGATCCTGCAGAATCAGCCAATGCAATCGCCTTATTCAATAGATATATGACGAGGTCTGCTCCCCCTTCCCAACACAGCTTCTCAACATCCTCCTCACTAAGAGTGGTGGGAGATGATAGAGATGCAGCATCTTTGGGTGGTGAAGAAGGGGTGCCCAGGAAGTGACCTGGTATATCCTTTGTTGGAGCTGGAACCCTAGAAGGGCCAGGCTCAACAACATCGCACCACCAAGAGGTATGCTCTATATCCTTTAGCTGATCCACTGGGTGTCAGTCATCACCATACACATTGTTGGGCTGCCTGGGCACACAACGTTCATACTGAGGGTGGAGTGGAGGAGCAGGCATAGGAGGGCGAGGTTCCTTTCAAGGTCAGCAAGGAGGGGATAAAGCACGTCTAGGCGATGGGGTATGTGGAGCGGATGGGGGACTAGGAGGTGGAACAAGGGGAGGAGTTGGTAGATGAGGAGGCTGAGGATGATTTTGGTCCTTATGACTGACAGGAGGTGGCACTGGTAGCTGCACATTGATTCCGTCAGGAACAGGGGTTTGGGCAGTGGGTTGTCTGCAAATTGAAGTTTTACACTTCAGGAATTGTGCTTCATCAAAATGAGCATGTGCAGATGTGAAAATGACATTTGTGGGAGAGTGCATGAAAATATAGTTGCTCTCATGTCCAGGAGCGACACCTAGGTACACCATAAGCTCTGACTTAGGAGCCATCTTGTTGGTGCACATATCCTGAGGGATGAATATGTATGCTGCACATCCAAACACACACAAGTGGCTAATGTTAGGCTTTTCCTTGTAAAGGAGCTCATAAGGGGTATGCCATTCATATCAGTGGAGCGGTGTCCTATTGTACAAATGACAAGCATGTGTCATTGAAAATTCCCACCAGCTATCGGGAATGCAAGCCTCAAGGCACATAGCTTCCGATTTATCCATGGCAGCACTCAGCCCAGCCATTCTGCTGTGGAACATGTGGAGTGCTCTGGAATACACGGATCCCATTGTTGGCCAAGAGCTTATCAAAAGCATGAGATTTGTACTCTCCCCCTGCATCAGACATCCATCCTTTGACTTTGGCAGAAAACTGCATCTGGACCATTGATGGAAAATGTTTAGTGACCGTCAATGCAGCATCTTTCATGTGCAAAGAGGTCATCCAGGCAAAGGAGGTGTAATCGTCCACAAATTTGATGACATATTTGTATTGGTGGTACGATTCAATGGGGAATGATTTTATGTCAGAGTGCACAAGCTCAAATGCTTGACTGGCTCTACACACATCAGGTGGAAAGGCACGATTGGACATCTTGCCCATAGTGCAGCCAGGACAAATAATGTCCTCCTGTGGTGCAGATGTCTCAGGGAAGCCTTGCATATGTTTTTGCGCATGCTTCTGGACCTCCTTAGAGGGGTGACCTAACTGGCAATGCAACATTTCCCATGTAGGCTGGATGCTAGTATGCATATCCTTAGAGACATCTGCTGACTCCAGAATGTACATGTTAGGGCCAAGTGGGCCAGGAGTAAAGGGCACCAAGATATCGCCATCTCCATACATAATAGTAATCTGCTGAGTGTCGCCTTTAACTTTGGTGCCTTTTTGTAGCAGTTGTCCTAATGACACAAGGCGAACATTGGAGCTGGGCAGGTGCCCTACATCATATAACTCCAGTGTATGATGTTTGCCATCAGCATCAAGCCAAGGAACACAAATAAGACCTGTGCCGACTACTTGTAATATGTTGGCAGCAGTATGGACCAATATTTGGTCTTTCCCCTTCAAAGGAACATACTCAGAGAAGTCTGAGTGATGGGGAGTAAAATGTAGTGATGCACCAGAGTCAAGAATCCAAAATGGATGTTCAGGCTTTCCACACCGTGTGTATGAAGATTGGGAGCCATGGGCACAAACATGCTCACATTGGCTCGGTACTAATACATTGGAAGTATATACAGTACTACTCAGTTCCGCTACATTGGTTCACACATAGGGAAAAGCAGTGGTAGCAGATGAGTACTGGTGCAACGATGAATAGGAATGTACTAACCTGAGATCCTCTTGGTCATAGTGACCTTGGACCTCGGTCTTAGAACCATAAATATCCACCTCATCATCTGTGTCCCAGGAGATGGATGGAGCAGTCATGATATGGTGCTTTCGGGATTTCTTTGAAGAACAAGTTGGGAGTCTCACAGCAGGGGCAATGTAAGTGAAGGAAAAGGAGGCAGGGGCATCAGGCATAGTAGTAGCCTCTGGCTCATAGGACATGGACGACAATAAAGAAGGGCTGGACAAATCAAGATATTCAAGGAGGGGGCGCGCCAGATCAAGGGACCAGATAGTCTTAGCAGTGGGCTGGATCTCAAGCTGATGGGCAAGATCAAAAGCCTTGGTTATTGAATCAAAGGCAGGAGGCCCTTGAGTTCCTTGGTACCACTGGGCAGGCTGGTGAGCAGCAATGTGTGGATCAACTACAGGAGAAGAAAAAACGTAGGCTAGCACTATAGCAACTGACGCAAACTGTGTCTCATCCTTTACGAAAGAGAGAGGTGATCATGCTTAGCAACCTTGCTAGCATGCTTTCCATGAGGTCACTTCTTCCCCTTCTTGTCTGCACTGTCATCATCCTGCTGCCCAGAAGGTGCTGGAGGAGACTGCTGCTGAGACTTGAAGGAGGGATTTCCCACTCCCTTGTGCTTGACAGCACTGATCTTCTGGGCCTATTGGGTCCCAGAGGCACAACCTTTGCCACCCATAGCAGAGCACTGCTCCCAAGAGAGTGTGGCAGTAGCTACGATTTCCTCAACAGTAGGTGGGATGGGGTTTCCTTTCATGTCCTTCTTTTGCACAAGCATCTGTGCAACCACATCCATATTCGCAGGCAGTTTCGACATAAGGATCATTGCTTGGATCTTCTCAGGTACTTCATACTCCACACTTGCTAGTTTGGCATAGTGGTTCTGGATACACTGGAGAGTATTTCCAGGATGCAAGTTGGCAGGAATAGTGTAAGGCTATTGTATTGGGTGCTCCGCACCCTGTCCTCACTCCTTACTCACACTGGTGAAGTGTACCGAGTGGTATTCACAGATGAGTATCATAGGAGTTAATATGAGGATTGGCCCATCACCAGGATGGGCCTCTCCTTTTTATCTATCTACAGCGCATGTGATTACCTCGTATCACATGCGCTCGTAAGTACGTAATCAGGGGTTATTACCCTGTTTAGTATCTACAGGGGCTATTGCCCCTTACACCCTCCCCCAGTAGAGCCAGCAGTGGCTCGGAAAGAGAGAAAGCACAATGAATATATATTCGAGGTAAAATGAGCATGAGATAAATGTAAGTATATGAACGCGATATGTCGATACGGTCGAGATACGGGGGCAATCGAGGACAGCGGATACTAAGCGGAAACGGAACGGTAGGAACGAGCGAAATAAACAAAACAGAAAAAAGAAAAGAAAAAAAAAAACGAGCGAGAGTTGAATCTCGCGTGAGTCCCGACGCGGGAGGCCGATCACATTCGTGACCGGTCCTCCTCGAGCTCGCCGTCCTCGTAGTGGTCCTGCTGCATGGGGGAGCCTCCCCCATCGGCATCGCCACGGTGAACGTGAGGCACGTCGTATGCTGCGACGGCCTCGCTGAATCGTTGGAGGAGGGACGAGTCCCTCGGGGCGCCGGGATGGGCGACCAAGGGAGGCACGTCCTCCGGGGAAACCTCGACCCGACGAGCCTCCTGCTCGTACCAC
>JBBPKT010001166.1:0-10493 GCA_038089395.1 Pulveroboletus frians
TGACTTTTGTGGGGTCCAGTACAGACCACCCAACACATAGACGCTGGTGTCCTGGAAAGTGTAGCCTGCCAGCCCAATATTCTGAAACTTGCGTGACTTGCTCAGCTTGCGTGCCAACAAATACCACTCTCCATGGTCGGCCCCTCAGATCAGTTGGCAAATTGTTCCATACTTTCTGCAGACCCTCCATCAGCGACGTATGGTGCGCGCTCAAGGTTATCTGAAACGCATAAATCTCCTCGAGCACAAGCACACCGTCAATCCCAGGGAAATTGGTGTGAGGGGCGGCCCAATAGTACGGCGGTAGCTGAGAATTTAAACCGGTCAGGGTAGCGGGGGCGAGAACAATCGTCGATGGTAGTAGGGTGGGAATCTGTGATATATCTTCATTTGTGCTTTGGGCAAGCCATTGGCATGGTACTCGTTTTCCCATGATAACGAAGTTGTTGAACCAAATTTCGAATAAATAGTCAGCGGTTGAACAGGTCGCGGTGACTTGGCTAAGAGCACTGTAAAATTGGATCCTGACGGCGTTTGTTTGTTTCTGAAGGCCTTCGTCCAGCAACTCGCATAGAGTTTTCGTCCCCACGATCACGGAAGCAAATCCGCGCGAGATAGCCCCTGTATCCCGCCTCTCTGGCCGAATGAAATAGATTGGTGATTCGTCAGGCAGGTTGAGACACACTCCTCCAGTTATATACATTCGGGCTGCCTCGATAGACCTTGCGATGTGTTCGCGGAACGAATCCTCCATGTCACCATCTGATGAATCAAGGTGTCGCAACACAGTCCGAGGAATGGTTCCCCACCTCCTCGCGAAAGCCGTCACGCGTTCAACGTTCAACCCCAACAGCGTGCTACTCATCTCGTCAGACTTCGTACTAGTACAGAGAGTATCACTCACGCGAGTTTTTTGATTTCTTCTTCAGTCCAAATATCCATCACATAGAGCGACACACCCGAATGCTTGGTCCAACCCTTCCAGCGTGAAGCGTTAGGCGAGGTAGTCTGGATGACTCGGACAGGATCCAGGGCATCTACGAAGCTGGCAGGAGGGATTCGAACATACTCATTAGAGTCGCTGAGAGCCCACACGAGGCTGCATGCTGATAGGGGGCCACTGTCATCGAGGGGAAAGATAGCGGCAGTATCTTTGAAGAGCACGTAGAATGGTTGTCCACCTAGATGGTGTATCGCAACAGGCTGCTTCAGGCCGAGAAAGTGAACAAGCGCATACAACAGAAAATACGTTTTTCCTAGAAAAACGAATCAAGTATGCAAGTTTCAGTGGCAATGCAGGCCAAACGTACCAATACCGGGTTGACCAGTAACACAAGCCCCAATGTGATACTCTGGGTCCGTCTTGAATGCTTCCACTGCAAGACGATACTCATGTCTCACAAGTATCTTTCCAGGAGGACGGACGAGGCCGTGAAAAAGCTTTCGAAAGGAACAGAAGTATTCAGTGAAATCAAGGAACTCAACATCAGGATCCTGAGGATGTTGCTTCAGGAGTGCCTGTGGATTACCCCAAGCAATCTGGCAAAATAGATTCATGTTCTCTTGGTGTTCTTGTGAAAAGGCGTCCATGACAGGTGGGGTTTGCGATGAGGTTGTACCGACATAGGGGTAGGGATGGCTAGTTGTTTTCACGTATTTAGGTGCTGTGCCAGCCACATACGAGGGGGCACTATTCACGCGACACACTTGTTTGGCATAATACGCTCGCTACAGACAAGGCCACTCTCGCCTTGTGTTCGACGTCGTCTTTCAGAGCTCGTCGGTTACGATACGGCTTCCCTTTCCTCCCTCGAGTTGCAGAGTATTTGTCTTCTCCTTTGCCTGATCCTTCACGCGGGTCACGTCTGCCAGCCACTCGCCCATGATGGCATTGAACACGTGCGGGAATTCAATATGTGGCCAGTGAGCACCGTCCATAGTCTGCCCCATCCAACATCGCACATGTCAGCGAGGCAGAGGACGTCCGACCGACCCGTCCTCTCACTGAGCGAGTCTCCACAACCACGTACATACCTTGGTCGTCAACTGTGGCATGTACTCGGCCACCTTGGACTCCTTGGCCATCTTTGCCCAGTCAGCGACGGGATCCTTGAGATGCGGTGTTTGTCCGCGTTCGTCGTTTCATGTCTCATCAGCGAGGCGGATCTGTGAAGCACATACCTTGAGAGGGAGCACCGAGAGAACAGGTTGTGGAATCGTGAAGTTGCCTTGGTCGTGTGCAGATTTCCATGTCCCGTATTTGTTCTGCCGCATATACCCTCGTTAGCGTGGACGACATGATCAATAAGTCAAAAGCCTACGCCGCTGGTATAAAACATGAGTGCTAGGGTCCGAACGTCGAAGGAAGAAAACAGGAATGAGTCGGGCCAAAGGAGATGAGTAAAAAGAAACACACAGTGATCAAAACCTTGTCTACTGAACCTCTCTACGAAATAATCCTCTTCCTCTATTGAAAAGTATGGAATCGGTGGGATCTGGAAAACACGTCATTGGCTGACATTAACGAAGAAAGATGAAAAAAAAACGCGCTTCTACGCCATCCCAGGCTCCCATAAAGGTCTCCCGACTGCGCAGAAACGCCTCCGGAGGCGGACTCGCGACACTCCTCAGCGTGCCTCTCAACGTGCGTCTGACATCTCTATTCAGTTCAACAATGGCTTCAGACGTGTTGTCTGAAAAAAAGTCTTGGTAGGAAAGTGTGGGTATCACCGCCGAGATGGACTCGACAGACTGGAAATGGCTCGAAGAGGGTAGGTACTTGCGGGAGGTGAGGAACATGTAGGCTCGACTTTCCATCATTTGACTCACCGGAATTGTTACACCGATAACGGCGGAGAATACGTCGGGACGTCTCCTCGCAGCCTCGTAGCACGCGACCGAACCCCAGTCGTGTCTTTGATGATGTATGCGTGTGAGTATCCGGAAAAAAGTAGATAGCAGGGCACGTACCCCAAGCAAATGGCCGACAGAACTCCAGCTTGCTCGAGGACGCATATCAAATCTTCTGTGATATCCGCCATGGTACTGGATGACTGGATATCGGAGGGGTGCGTGGAACCTCCGAATCCGCGGACGTCGATAGCCAATAGGTGATAGTCGTTCTGAAAAGCAAGCCAGATGAGATGTAGCGCATGTCGTTTGTCCACGTAACGGAATTACCTTGAGATATTCGATCTGCCGTCCCCAGCTGCTCCACAAACTCGGCCAGCCATGTACCATCAAAATGGTCGCTCCCGCGGAAGGGTTGACATCGACGTATTCTGCGCCATGAGTGACTGCCTTTGGAGGTGCATATAGGCGTCTCACCGATGGTGATGTTCAAGGTCTGGTTGAGGGTCCTGTCGATGGCTGGGCACGCGATGGCATGTATGGCGTACTCGCCGGGATGGAATGTGGCAACAGCAAGGACGGTGATTGGATAGAACAAAAGTAAACCGGTGGTGAATACACAGAGTGCATGGAACGTGGAGCGAAGGAAGAACGGCATCCCGATGAGCTGGAGAGTGAGGGAAACGAACCTTTTATACTCTGAGATCTTTGAGTACAGGATGGAACTAAACCAGTAAAGCAAGTACTGACAGGACTTCAGATACGAGACGTGGGAAAGAGTGTGAGCAACACTGTAGAGGAGACATGGGACGAACAAGCATCGATGTGATCCCGGTACCGTAAACGTCAGAACGACTCGTCCGTACTTATTTGGTTTGCTCAACGTCGTCAAGTATCTGATCATCAACTGTATCTGATCTGATACGAACCTTCCCAAACTCTCAAACTCCTAAATGATGGATGATTCATTACCATGATCAGCCACTACGGAATCGGGCATGTGCTAGCCAGTTGGGACGCGACCCGTCTGTGAGGCAAACCGTATAGACGGAATGGGTTCCAGAATAGCCATAAACTGTCGCGTTCAGCTCTGGGAAGACTACCCCAGACAGCTATAGAAGGTGATGTGATACCAAAATCGTGGGAGGGTGTTGAGTCGCTCTCACCTCCGACTGTCGATATTGATGGCGTTGAAACTGATCCCCGTCCGCAGCGCGGGGGGAGTACATCCCTCTACTCAAAGGTTCACGCCAGGTAACAATTCTCTTGAGCTAGATTCCGGAGCCTCAGCCCTACGAGCGGGATGATATGTAGAGTCGCGAAACCAAAGCCATCTCCTGGGAGAACACAGCGAAGGATATTTCTGTGATCAGCATCGTTCCCTTGACGGTGCGGGCGAACCGCGTGACTGAGGTTTCAAATTGACTGCGCACTTTAGGTTAATTCGCCAAAGTTTGAGGGTGTCGAAAAGCTTTCTCGCTTGACGCTCGGGTTGCTTCATCGATTTACCGCGTTCCTGTCATTTGAGGGTGAAAACTGACCGGAACCACTACTCACTGCTCCTCTGTCGACATGACCCACGGTTGACATGCGTCAAGTAGCCTGAGAGTATAGCTAGCGTCTATCCATCTTACTACTATTTTGCTTTGGACGACGCTTACTGCACAAATAATACTGCTGATATGAATAAGGACTTACCGATATCAGATATGTCCGGCTGTTTTAGGGATGTCGCCGTGCAGGCGTTGACGGGAATCTGTTTCATCAGTCCAATTTGGAGGCAAAGCTTTGCCTGCAGAACCCCGATCGGAAGCGTCGCGTGTGCTTCAACAGGACTGTCTCGACCCTGAGCTCCAATCATGATTCATCTCTTTCTGGCAATGAAGAGGCGAGGCGTCAGAGCGTGTAGATTGCAAGTAGAGTGGTAAAACTGACACGAGTAGGCCTAAATTTGTAGCAACCGTTCCGACACGCCGAAAGGAATCGACATTTTGTGCCTCGAAGCGGTCGCCCCAATTGACGATGCGATAGTTCTGGTCACCTCTAAAACGAGATCAATTAGGATATTAGATAACGTCGCACATCGGCTACATCGAGCGCTACGTGACCAGGGAACTGATGTCTGAAGTGAAACAACCGAACAATATTGCTTGACTACGGTACGAGCCGTTTGAGGATTGGTGCCCGGGGCACAAGGGTGGTGCGTAAGCCAAGCCTGACCTAAACCAAAACGATTTACTCACTGAGCGTTCATGGTTTGCGGATTGAGTACAAGCATGTATTAGCGCATCTTTCCATGGGATACTGTACTGTTGAGGTGAGTGAGTATGCGGCTATTCCAGGCACAACGACATATGGCTCACCGGCACTTGGCTCCGCTACCATGGGTCTAGTAGATCTGTGACAGACTTCAATATAATATTCCCTGTTTATCAGGGAATTAATTAGTTTCATGTCAACGTGAATAATCGCCTGGGCATCGAAACGACCACAGGACGGGCTCCACCCTTTGGACTAGTGTGAAACTCACCCTGAAATTTCCTTTTGTGCCCGTCCTCATCCAACTGCGACATTAGAATCGTCAAGCGATAACGCTACAAGTTTTCAGACACCTTATCTTTGGCACATTTCAAATGGGGTAATTTGCCGTGCACCCCGTATCGAGGCTTACGATGAGGACATGTATAACACCCGGGATCTCATTTGACCTGGCAAGGCATTTATAAGAGGAAGGTGAATGTAACGCATCCCCACTTACAAGATTAGGTTGGGCACTCAACGTTCAACCATGTCTTCCAACAGCACGGGTGCAGAGACATGCATGCCCTTCTCGGCTTTTAGCGCCACCTTTCAGCCTTCAATAAATGCGTTGATGATCATGCACACCTTCTTAACACTTTACTTTCCTCTAGTCGCTGCACTGTTCTACTTTTCCACCCCGCAGAGCCGCTGGAAGCCTATTTTCGTCTCTAACTTAGTAGCTATTGCCATCGCTGTCGGAAATGCCGTGTTGATCGACGCACACGCGGTGAGCCCCACTCGCCCAAGCATAGCCAATCATCACAGCAAATTACTCATAGACGTACGCAGGTTAATGTCATGCTTCACCCTTGGGAGTCGTGGAATGGAGTGTGTTTTTCGTCAGTGATCCTTGCAGCACTTACCCTAGGCTTTCCTCCCTAGGTCACTATCGCTTCCGGGTTCCTCAATGTCATGCAATCAATAGCCGTCGACTTTACTTTGCTCATTCGTCTCATCTCCGTCTACCCAGCTAATTACATCGGCATTGTCAAATTTATCTTCCTTGTCACGATTCCAGTATCACTCAAACTCGTGCGCATCATCAATATCTCGCTCTTCACCAGGGCCATGGTTTCTGCTATGAGCGGACCAAATTCTGCAGTTGCAATGGCGGATGTGTTCACCTCGAAACCCTACCTAAAAATCGAGTGGTCCGCTCAGATGATAGACAACACGTTAGTGTTTCTTTAAACCGTTGTTACTGTTTTGACTTTTTCATAGATACGCATCTGCTGCCTTTCTCTGGAAGATGCGTCGGCATGGAGCTCAGCCGGTCTCAACGAACACCACCAGAGGTAGACTTCTCTTACCCACTCTCGACGTCGGAAAGGTCGCTGATCACCTTTGTCACCGGTAATTAGCATCAGTAGTTGATCGCATGCGTGTCCTCTTCCGCATTGCGGCCTCCAACTTCATTATACCGACCATTTTCTCCATCGCCCAATTCATCTGTGTCTATCGCAACGTTGATGCAGTCACATTGAACCAAATCGTACTCGCCAATGTCTCGGTCTCAACCTTTGGTGTTGCTTTCGCCACAGTATGGGCGGGTAGTGTCAGCCAACAAGAAACGCTGGGTCAAGAAACGAAACGTTCCTACACTACATCCCGTTTGATGGCTATCTTTGGACTTCCAGGAACACAGACCGTCACAAACCAGTCTTCGACCGTAAAGTTTGGGAGTAACATGTCGCAGCAGAACTCGCACGAGGATACCAAAGCGTGAAGGGGAAGCGAATGAAGAAAGTCAAACACATGGCGCAGAAAGCGCGTTGTTTTTTTCCTTGGCTCTTTTCTCAATTTATTCTTGTCCAATTTTCTTGGTTGTTTCTGTCTCCTGCTCGTTTGTATATATGTAACTGCGAATTTAATCGCAAGGTCTCATGTGTCGTTCACCAGAACCATGCTTTTGTTGTTCCTCCCGACCTTGTGGTGCTTGTCGGGGAGGGATTCTTCAAATGGACGGACTTACACTGACTGGGCTGGGATGATAGTGGGGGCACGATCTCAAAACCGAACGGAGTGGCATTCCATCCACAACGCCGATGAGGTCGGAGCTGCCTCCCACCCCATGAGAAAAAGTCGTTACTTGGGTAATCACCATCCCACGCTCTCATATGGAATCTGTTATCATGGAATGCGGGAGCATCGCGCCACATTTTGCCACTAAATCGGGCAAAGGGACAACAAAGACACCGGTCACCGCCAAAAATTTCCACAACCTGTGGACAGACACGGATAAATGAATTCGGGATACTGCATATGGACAATTGTGTGATGTGTACATGTACTTATGAGGGTCCCGTATGGCGTTCATTTTGTATGGCATACTCACCTCGTCGGTCAGATAAAAGACAGAGAGACAGTATCATACGGTGCGGGAAATAGCGATATCCATATATGGTAATGTAGTGAGTGTAGGGTTGGAGGTTTGCCTTGCGCAGTTACCTCTTTTAGACAGGGTGGTCACCAGACTAGGTCGAGCCTGGGGGTGAGTGAAGGCCGAGCCTGACTTACTCTATATGGTACGCAGTACAGATATGACATGTCATGTTCAGTAGCTCAAGCGCTCATCACTGTCGATGGCGACAACGCAACAGACTCATATCTAGGCCAAGATCCAACATTCTCATTTGCCGCAACCCAAAGACAAGCTGATAGGAGACATTGGTGTATGAAGAAAAGAAATCAAGTGACCGCAACCATTCAAGCAACCTGAATGATGGCTTCATCCTTGAAACGGAGTCAGCATGAACGCAGTATCCCCTCTGACCTTCTGCACATTTCCTTTTATGAAGTACCACCAACCGGGAATCGGTCGCATGGTGTCCCTGGTACCCTTGGGGAAGTCTTCTGACACCATCGTGGAAGAGATGCGCGAACCGATTGACCCCGCGACGAACATGGTCTCGAACGTCTCTCCGTTATCCTCAAGCTTGACGTCGACGTACGTATACCCATACGGAATATCTTTATGAATGACCTCTGGATAGGGAACGTCGTCCAGTGTCAGATAGGGCGTCTCACGCGTCACTGGGTGGAGGTGGGTCGCAACAAATTGTGACGCGCTGAGATGCTGAGCGTTCTTGGCATTTTCTGCATTTTTCTTGAGGGCATTGCCTGTCCATTGGCCCAGTTGGTCAAACACACAGAACGCCGTGATCCACCCAGAAAGACGAAACGGCGAATAGAAACTCCCTGCACCAGTGGAATGGGCAACCTTGTTCCAAAAGTCTAGATTCTCTCGGGAGGTAGGATCGTCGTAGGCAGCAATGAATCGGGATATGATGGGTCGAAGAAGATGGTACCACGCGATGGTCTGAACCCCGTACTTTTTGAGGTGCTCCAGACGGCCCAAAATGTCTTCCCAGTCTCTCCTCTCTCCCTCCAGCGTTACCTTGGGAAGGCCGCACCCGATCATAAACTTGTATTCAAAGTATTCTTTCATCGATCCCATCATCACGATTGCCGACGTGACCGTATCCGTAGCTGTGGTGGTGGTGAAACTCGGCATCATCCACTCTCGTAACGATTCGTCGATGATGTGTTCTTGCATCAGGTTCGTCATCTGACATGCTAAAACACCAGGCTTCATGCTATAGCGATCGCCATCCGCCGCGATGACAAGTTCTCGTTTCCCTTGGTGGGCTACGAAAACGTTGCGAAGTGCCTTGGCGTTGCCGTTGACAAAGAAGCTGAATTGGGTCAGGATGGAGAGCCAGACGTCGTCAGGCCGAATAATGAGTGCATGATGCTTGCTGTACGCCTCGACGACTGTACTGACAAACCCATTCCTTCGTGGAATGATATCCCACAAGGCATCGGGACTGGTCGGGAGAGATGACTGCAAGAGTTTGGCACAACGATCCTCCTGTGTAACAGCACGGAGAAAGGCGAGAGAAGGATTAACTCCTGCGCCAGCGTCGAACCCAGGGCCCTTTCCGAACGACTCGGGTTTATGTGGCGCAGGGTAGAATGTGACCGAGCCTGGTGACGGGAGTGTCTGTACTGACGATGAGCAAGAGCTAGAAAACTTGGCCGCATACTCACCGGCGGTTTGATCCCACTTGTATTTTGACCCATCGAATCAGATTCACGGGGGGGAACTAGCAGCGGGGTACTGGTGAGGCTTTAAGGTGCAAGGCGCCACGATGTGCCCTTATATAACATAATGGCCATCACGAAGTAGGCCCAGCTGGTTCTTTGTACCGTGGCATCCAATCGAAAAAACCGCGCGGGCTCAACACGACCTACATTACTATATACGACAAACCGGATGTTCGTGCGTGTGAGTATGTGTACTGTGATCAAGTACGTAGGTACTCACTTTAACACTGACCGCATCCGCCACGGGTGTGCTGAGCAGCTGAGAGTGTTCAATATGAAGTCCGTTAATATTAGTCAGCACAACATGAACGAGATCTTTCAACGCTCAAGGTGACTTCTTCGACGATCTCTGACGCGTTCCTTGCCACGAGACGTGAGTCGAGACTGACAATGACAACGATTAGCTCTCCTCTGTGTGCCCGTGAGCACCGTCCCCCGCCGCACTATATATATCTTCTTCTAGATGGTTTCTCACTCCTCGTATGATTGCGTGCAATGATTGGATCGGCACTGATCACTCTCGTCTGGTGTCGCGTTCGCGTCACGACAGGCAAGTTCGACATTATTAAGGGTACATCTCACAATCTGAGAGCGTTCTTCATCCAGGTCTTGCTCGTGTTTAATGCATCGAGGGCCATTCGACCCCAAACCTCGGATCATTCTACCCCACCGCCTGTCTTCCTCCATTTCTTGTTGACCGTCTGGCCGTCTCCTCATCATATGGGGGATCAAGCCCAACACGAGTGGGTTACTACTATTTGGCGAACACAGGGCACTGCCCTCGCTCCCACACCCCACATGCGTCTCCTCGTGTCCACGATCATATCCAGAGCCCCTTCATTTTATCGTCATACGGGCCTGTATCTCCCACGCGAGCACAAGGCGACAGCCCACCTCCGCGTGCTCACCCCCAAAAGCGACCAGTGAGTTACCCGATGGTGCCACCTGCACCGGTCCGTGTTCTTTCCACCCGAGCGGATCCCATCTTTCTTGGGCGACCATGGTCACGGTATCCTCGACAAAAACAGAGGAAAGGCCCGCTTTCGTGTGGTGGTTTTTAGTTCTCTCGGTGGGGGGCGTTCGCTAATGATTGACTTCCGAGCGCTGGATCACGGGTCCTGCCACAACTCTGGCGGTTGCGTCGTGTGGTTGACTAACTTTCTGATCATGATGGTGGCCACGAATGCATCCGGTTTGAAAAACGAACGTGCCTCGGTTACGTCTACGTGCATGTG
>JBBPKT010001167.1:0-10491 GCA_038089395.1 Pulveroboletus frians
GTACACAAGCGGGCGAACTAATAGTAAAGGGCTGCCCCCAGCAGTTCACGCTAATCACACACGCACCTCTACAGCGTCATGTTCCGAGCCAATCGATCAAAGGGTCTCGAATGGTCAATAATTATGTGTATCATGTTGTCGCCCTGCAGCGTGAACAAGGTGGGAAACGCCCTGTAACCCATCGATGTTTATCGACAGTGATAGGTTCCAGACTATTGTGTAGGGTATCTTGTATCACATATCTAGCAAGTACATTATTCCGCACCGGCGTCGAACAAGCAAGGCGAACTTCGGTCGGCAACGCTGGCCGCTTGTATGGAAAGTATGACAGCCGTGGCCACATGGAGCACCTTATAAGGATAAACTCCACGCCTTAGGCGCTGCAAACGTTCGAAAGCCGAGCGCTGAGTAATCAAACAGACTAGCCCGCGCCTTCAACCACACCTGGAGGGGCCGACCCTGGCCTGCCACTGGTGCAAACGCGGCCGGGCGAGTCTGCGCTCTCAAACCCATCCAGTCGCCCCTGCAACTGCGGACGTGTTGACTGTCAGTACACCTGGGGCGTCCATTAGACGAATGGCGGTGGATGCTGGACATTTCCTGCTCCTCGCCATTCCTGTGGGCATTGGTGGATGCTGGATGTTTTCAGCTCCCCATTCCCCGTGTGCATTGATGGCGACTGCGTCGCCGTGATGGGTGCTGGATGTTTTCAGCCCCTCACTCTTCCTGCGGGCACTGGTGGATGCTGGATGTTTTCAGCTCCCCATTCCCCGTGTGCATTGATGGCGACTGCGTCGCCATGATGGGTGCTGGACATTTTCAGCCCCTCACTCTTCCTGTGGGCACTGGTGGATGCTGGATGTTTTCAGCTCCTCGTTCCCTGCATGCATTGATGGCGACTGTCGCCGTGATGGGTGCTGGATGTTTTCAGCCCCTCATCCTTCCTGCGGGCATTGGTGGATGCTGGATATTTCCGGCTCCTCACTGTTCCCTGGTTACACCAACGGCGACCATGCTGTGTTGATGGGTGCTGGACGTTTCAAGCCCCTCGTCTTTCCTGCGGGCACTGGTGGATGCTGGGTATTTCCAGCTCCCTGTTGTTCCCTGTGTGAATCTACAGCAGCCGCGCTGCGGTGATGGGCACTGGATGCTTCCAGTCTCTCGTCTTTCCTGCAGACATCGGCAGATGCTGGATGTTTCCCGCTCTTCGTTGTTCCCTGGGTGCACCAACGGCAGCTGTGCTGTGATGATGGGTGCTGGATGTTTCAAGCCCCCCACCTTTCCTGCGGGCACCGGTGGGTGTTGGATATTTCCAGCCCCGCGCTGCTCCCTGTGTGAATCTACGGCAACTGCACCGCGGCGGTGAGTGTTGGACGCCTCCAGCCTCTCGTCTTTCCTGCGGACATCGGTGGATGCTGGGTGTTTTCAGCTCCCTGCCGCTCCCTGGGTGTACCAATGGTGACTGTGCTGCAGCAGCGGGTGCCTTTAGTTAATCAATTGCAGTGAAGTAAGCAAGTTGGCGTGCTGCCGCAAATTCAGTAGCTATTTTACTGCTATTCCTCGTTACGTGGAGACAACAGCAGCACCCTCTCATGCCCATGGTTAAACAAGGAGGCTGTGCAAGTTGAATTGGGGGCATTCGCACATGAATAGACCTCTCCCCCCTGACTGATGATTAGATTTGTGTACAGCTGTGTAAAGGACATGTCGAAGGTAAGCACAGCCGAGGTGACTAAAAGGGGGTGAAAACAGATTCCAGTTGAGAGGAATAGTGGGGGCGTAAACATCCTCTCACCCTTCTGCTCTGGTGATTCAGTAATTTCTCCAACTGTTTGTTCTCTGCCTTATAGATAACAATGCCATGTAGGATATAGTACTTGGGCAAATGTGCAATCAATGACATACTGTGCTCAAATGAGGGTGTCGTCTGGGGCAGATAAGTCTTGTTATTCGAAAAATTTGATGCACTGCTGAGCGCTGAGCGCCAACTCCCTTAGGTGTCAAAGGACCAAAGATGGATGTTCAATTGTCATATTATGCAAGTGTGCGCACAGCTGCTGATGGACCCAATCCATCTTTTTGGACACAATATTCTATCCACCAGCGCCTTTGTAGCTGTATGGAGCTTATTTCTCTTTCATGCCTTTATCTGCCTTTTTTCCCCTTTCACTTCGTGTTTCCTCCCTTTATACAATTAGTGGCATGGGTAGTATGTTTACTTCATCTCGGAACCTGTCACCTCAGCTCATTTGTCCCGCACAACGACTGAGGTGAGTATCTCATACTATGTAGTCCTCACTACCTGTACTTATGATCTACCTAGTGGTCTCTTCACAGATAATACAATTAGCTTGTTTGTCTGGCACAATGACTGAGCGATCTTTTTGCAGCCACTCCTTTGCGTGTCATTGCTCCTAGCTTAGGCCTCAGTGTTTTCATCAATATGCTACTAATACAACACGAAAAAGTATCGCGGGGTCATACAACCTAGTTGTCAAAAAATGATAGGTCGAGTTCCGGATCAAATGGGGCAAAGGAAGACGAGGCTAGCAAAGGGTCAATCACACCTTCAGAAAGCGATGACGTTGGTCCAGAGGCAGAGGGTTCAGTGGCATGAATCAGATGCGCTTTGTCAGGAAAGGCGTCTTCAAACCAGACAGAAATGAACGCCCGACATGTCTCTGGGTCGTCCGACAAATCAAGAAACATTTGACATAGCGAGCTGTCCTTGAGGAGCGAGGCAGCGAGCTGACCTCGAACGATTGGGTGAATGCTCTTCTCCTGTTTAAGAATTACTGAAGCACGTGAAATCTGATCCTGGTCGGGAAGAGAGGGCGCAGGCTGGTTCAAGGACGGCAGTAGCCAATCCTTTAGCTCAAGCAGCCGGTCTGTAGCGTGAGTGATGACGGTAGATACTTCGTGCAGGTAGAGCCCCTGCGTCTTGCTTGATCTGGCCTGAGACATCTTGGACCGCTTGCTGGCCACGACTGAGGCACTCGGAGATGAAGAAGAGACGGAGACAGCGGGGGACGTGGCCTTTCGTTTACCCTTGGACTTGGAGGCGTGTGAGGACTGGTATGAGGTGTGAGACGAGGGGAGGAGGACGCCAGAGTTACTTGAGAATATTTGCGACTGGCTGCCAGTCTGTGACGGAAATGAGTTTGACGAAGGAAGGTTGAGATGAGACATGGTATCTAAGGCGGAAAGAGAGGCATCAGCAGCCTTGATCCGCGCACTTGGATCGGGGGAGCAAAAACCGCGGCCAAGCTCGGCCAGCTGGTGGAAGCTGCTGATATCTTGCACCAAAGCCTGAGATGCGACAGTTGCATGCACAGGGCCACCAGTCATGGAAATAGAGGGAGAGGGGGGTATGCTCGCCACCTGCTGATGTTTCAGACAATTTATCATGGATGGCTCATCCAGCCTGCACACGCCGTCAGGAAGTAACATCTCCATCGCGTCGTAAAAGGGATATGGCTTGTTCTTGTATGGTTGCAGCTCTTTGGCCTGAAACAGGTATTAGTTCGTCAGTCTGGAAGCAAATCTAAGCGGTGACTGGCTTACATCGGCCAGATGCAATGCCGCAAATATCTCCCATGCCTCTTTGTCGGCCTGAGTCTGCACATTGAGCCCCAATTCCGGGCTGAAATGACGCCCAGATTTTTTGTCATATGCTTTAATAGACTTCCATGTTCTTTTCAGCTGTAGATGAAGAAATCACAAGTAGAAACAAAAAATAGCCAGATGACGCACAATGTTCCACTTGGAAATAACAGATCCTGCCGATCTATACGTACTCTCCAACTTTTTCGACACCTCATTATAAAATTCCTCTGGAAAGTGGCCAGTGTTGCTCATTCTAGTCTTCTCAGCAATCAGTAGGCTTAGTAGTTTGTGTATCTCCTCCTCCGTCCAGCTGGGTGAGCGACTTGACCCCAATTTCATGGCTTCCATAGCTTCAAGTGCGCAAATGACAAGGAAAGCTGAGTAGCCTAAAAGGATATGGTGTATCGAACGAGTGGGAGGATGGTGGTAAGAGGGCAGCATCTTGAGGGTTGGTGGGGAAAGTTCAAATTCAGTCTCCGCCACATTGAGTTGTGGGGCGGTCAACGGTCTCACTGATTCACTGATCTATGGACATCGCTCTGCTGAGCGGGTAATGAGGTCATATAATCTGCAACCTGTGGTATGTATGTCCCACTATGAAACTCTATCAGAGGCTAAGGTTGGGCAAGAGCGTAGCACTTCAGCCCAAAGGGACACCTGGTGGGGTTGCTGGAGAAGCTGTGAGGGTGGGTAGCTATCCTCGTGGAGCTTGTGTCACTGCCAAGGCCCCTTGTCTGTGAGGGACGGGAAACAGTGCTGAGGATGTGGTATGTGCAACGAAGCACAGATGTGGTTACGGGCACAGCCAGTGCGAGGTGCTCTAGAAAGAGAAGCGTGGGAGTTGCCTCGCCCATCGCTGGCTCACGTGACACAACACTCGTTACACAAATTGCGGAACTCACTGCAGAGGTAATTAACAGATCTGCCATATTCATTGCATTGACCTCCAACATTCAAACACACCCTTTTGGCTTAGAACCTCTAGTTCTGAGACTGCTGTCATTCCAACAGGTCTGACAGTGGCGGAGGTGCCCTGGTATTATTACCAGAATACCTATATCGGAGTTTACACACTGTACAGACATCCTACACAGTGTTGCTATAACCTGGTTGGATGATTTACTGGATCACCAGAGGAGGAGGGGGAGGGGGGAGCCTGCACCTATGCTCCCACCTATGCTGTTGCTGTTCCTCTTGGCTGAAATCTGTTTTCGCTCCTTTTTAGTCACCTCGGCCATGCTTACCTTCGACGTGTCCTTACACAGTTGTACACAAATCTAATCATGCCAATCAGTCAGGGGGGAGAGGTCTCCCCAAACACATCTTGGTAAACTCATCAACATCAATGCCTATCCATAGCCAGCCATCATGCCCCATGCTCAGCCATTCATGTGTGAATGCCCCCAATTCAGGTCGCATGGCCTCCTTGTTTAATCACATGCATGAGAGGCTGCTGCTGTTGTTGCCATGTAGCAAGGAATGCCTGCCCTCATTTATCAGGCTCAAGTTTACATGTCAGTTTACTTTCTTCCATCTTCAGTGCTTCAGCTCTAAGGGGCATGGCGCAGGCTACTTGGTAGCTCGGCTGGCTGGTAACTCACGGCTAGCTGGTGGTTTCCGGCTAGCTGGTAACTCGGCTAGTTAGTAACTCGACTAGCTGTTCACATCTGCCCAGTAGTTCTGATGAGGGCACTGGTCGCCAACTTTCCATTGCTTCAGCTCCCAAGGTCGCAGAATGGCCGGTAGTTCGGCTAGTTGGCAACTCGGCTAGCTCCTCATCTCGCTGCTCACCTCTGCCCAGTAGCTCTGGTGGTGCTACCTGCGGTTAATTGAAGCTAAGTACCCTTCATAAAAATCTTGTTAGCCTCATCGTCTTGCCTGTTCACCCCCTTCCTACCCATCTGCTCTTATACTATGGCTCCACAGCAGTAAGCCATTTCCTTTTTTTTGTTTGTGGTTGACTCTACTTCTCCATAGAAAGTGCCCCCAGTGCGGCCAGCGCACAAAGTCACTTACCAAGCATGTCCGCCTTGTTCACCAGATGGAGCTACGAGTTCATTATGCTGGTAAGTGTTTTTTTCATTTACTTATCATCTTCTCCCTGACTATTTTACTGCAACCTTGTAAGAGCGCGACGTTGTTCTGATTCGGCAGACTGATGCTCTTTTCCACTGCCCATGTGGTAGCTTTGCTGACTGCAGCCCAGATGTCATCCGGAGACATATTCAACAGGGCTGTAGCTCTATTTCCATTTTTCATGACGGCAGCAAGAGCGACAGCAATGATGACAGCAACAGGCCATCCAACAGCGGGTGCGGCAGTGGCAGCAGTGGCAACGGCGTTGGTGGTGGTGGAGGTAGCGGTGAGAATTATGGGAGCAGGATTGATGGCGAAAGTGATAGCAGCAGTAGCGACAGCGCCAATGGCGACCAAGATGTTGCTCCAGCCAATGCATCAAATAACAACGTGCCTGTCCACTTTGTTCCCCTGCCCACCCTCTCGGGTCACCTCAGCCCCTCCGCTAATCCTGCTGCACCTGAAGGGCCCCTTGCTGCAGTTGCATCATCCTCCTGCCTTGCAGCGCTGTCCTCCTTTGGCCTCACAGTCAACTTCACATACAACCTTGTTATATGCACTCAGTGCTCGCAAGTTGTACCTTTACCCCATGTTCGCTCGCACCTCACTGGTAAACACTCCCTCCTAGCCCCATCAGCTGGTTATTTCAGCTCCATGTTTGATGACCTGGGCATTTCGGCTCTGAAGCCTCTCCCTGATGCGACAACTATCCCACCTATCCATGGGCTTCCGATCGAGGCTGGCTTTGCCTGCACCTCCCCCACCTGCCATCGCGTCTTTTCATCACTTCGGTCATATCAGCGACATGCACACAACAGCCACCAGGATCGCCTTGCTAAACCAATAGAGTGCTCTATTCAGAGGGTCTACGCATTCAGGGGCAGTGCAGTTGTTCTTCGGGTTGATCCAAGCTGTGCTGTTGTGCAACCTCACTGTACACTTGACGCATATCTTACGGCGATGCGCCCCAGTGACGACGCTTTGAACACCCCGCTCGACCCAACTGACGATGCACGCAAACTCAGCGGGTTCCTTTATGCTTCCAAGTGGCACAACGTTGTGCGCGGTCATCTTCCCGCTGATATCCAAGCACTTGTGGCTCTTCCAATGAAGGATGACCCCATGTTCTCTGCCGTGCAGCATGTTCGCCACCTTTTCTCACACATGTGTGATGTGATTGGCGACATGGATGTTCTAACACGTCGACACATTCACACACCCAAAGGGTAGGAGTTTTCTAAACTTGGCTTCTCATTGTAAACACTAACCCTCAGCCCTAGTGACTTGGACACTGGCACTCTTGAAAACCGCCCTTTTGGACGCCCGCAGACAGATGGGTATTTGCACCGGTGTGTGAACCACTGGAGTCAGTACATCTGCTTCCTTTTGCGGTCCATAGACCCCCCCAACCTAGCATTCCACCTCTCTACCGACCAGCTTGCCCTCTGCCAGACCCTCATGCAAGCCATATCAGACGGCACCAGTACTCCCATGCACGTCTTGGACCTCTCCTTTGCTATGATCAGCATCTATGACTCAGAAGTTGAAAGGGATACCTCGCTGTGTCCCTTGACCCGCTTTATTATTTTTTTTCATGTCTGCGAGGATGGCACTTTTTGCCCTCCCAGCTCGATATCTCCTAACCTTGCCACTTTAATATTTTCCATCCGTGCTATCGCTGTGCTCCAAGCGCACCTCTATCTTGAACATAACCATAAGGCAACGTTCTTAAGGTGAGCCCAGCAAGCACTGTTATTTCATACTGACTGTAGCACAGTTTCTACCACACTGAGTTGCGTTTGCTCCTCAAAGAAGGCCGTGCGACCCCATTCAATAGCATTCGCCAGCTTTCTCATCTTGTCGCCTCTTTTGCCTACAATGAGACCAGACTTCCGCTCATGCACTGGAATGAGCACCGTGATACGCTCAGTATTCATGGACATCCCCTTCGCATTTCCCTGATTTCACAAATGGCTCAGCAAGTTTGTACAAAAGCGGAATCAATGCTCGACAGGCTACTTCTCGGTGCTGATTCTGCATTGCTTGAAAAGGTTATCAGCGATGCATTTGACGATGACAAACATGGCTGGCCTATTGATCCACTTCGCAACACAGATGCGGGGTTTTCATTTGTACATTCACCTAATAATCGCTTTTCTTCACATCTTGACCTCATACTTTCTCACATCCACTCTTCCCCAGATGTGTTTAACGCCCATCATGCCAAAGATGAGCGGGGTTTTATTGTACACAAGCCTGGCAAGTGTTTCTTTCTGTATATTTTGGCCCTACTCACGCTGCTGCCAGCTGCTCTGTCCGATTTCTTGCGCCTTCATGCTGAGTTTGCCGAGAGCCTTATGGTCCTTGCCCATGTGACCACTCCCGGTGCTGCTCGCGGCACTGAGCTTGGTCCTCTTCGTGCTGTCAATGACATCAATGGGCCTCGCAACTTTTTTTTCATTTCAGGTCTCTGCGCTCTTGTTTGCAACTACACAAAATCGCGAAGTAATTTTGGTCGTGATGCCTATGTGGCTCACTTTCTACCCAAGCGCGTCGCCCGTCTTTTTATTTACCTCGTTGGTCCCGTTCGCGAGGTTGCTGTTGCCTTTGCTCGCATCGTCAATCCAGAAAATTTTCAACCCTACCAGTCTCACCTTTTCGTTTCATTCGGAAAGACTATCGATAGCGGAACGTTCAGCAATATGCTCCGCCGCTATACCACTGAATACCTCTCTACCCCCCTCACTCTTTCTTCATATCGCCAAGCCATCAAGGCAATCTTGCGTACCGTCATGCATGTTGCAGCCGATAAAGATGCTGATGACGACGCCATCGATGCGTCATTCGGTCACTCCTCAGCAGTGGGCAATGCGTGGTATGGCCTTGTCCACGAAGACCTCCCTGGTCTTACGGAAAACATATACGTTGATTCAATGCGCCTTGCATCCCGTTACCACATTTGGCTAGGTCTGGGTCCCACTGGCGCATCTTCTAGCTTGGTACCCTTACAAGCTGCGCCGTATATCTTGGCGGGTCAAGCCAACTCTTCCCCCATGCTTACAGAGTACTTTATCAATGCTGTTGACCGTCTTGGACGACTTTTACCTGCTCTTGAGGCAACCCATGCTGCGGGCCAAGCTCAGCCGTTAGATCGCTACATTCCAATGATTGAGGATGCTATTTCAACAACGCTTGCACACAAAATTCCGTGGCGGACCCACCTTCAAACCCCTACAATCCCCGTTTCCAAAGAACCCATCATTGTCCATTCCAGTCGATCAACGGCACTGGGCAGGTTATTCCACCAAGAATCCATGGCATTTAAATCGATACAACAAGGCCAGGCGATTGAGGTTGTCTCACGCCGCCATCCTCATGCCCTTGTTGTGCTTCGCACTGGTGGGGGCAAGTCAGCAGTCTACCAAGCGCCATCTGTTGATATAAAGGGCTTCCGTGTTATAATAATCCCCTATGTTTCTCTTATGGACCAGGCAATCGCAGATGTCATCAAAAAGGGTATCCCGCATAGCACTTGGTCCCCGAGTCATTGCCAAGTCAACCCATTTACAGACCGGCTTGTTTTTGCTGCAGTCGAACACTTTTCAATGCCCGAGTTCCTGCCATGGCTGCGCTCATCCCACGTACATGGCTACCTCAATGGGGTCATAATTGATGAAGCCCACGATGTTTTATTGTCACGCAACTACCGCAACAGCTTCTGTGCAATGGGCTGGCTTGGCGAACTTGGCTGTCAAGTAGTTCTTCTCTCTGGAACTGTCAGCCCCTCTGTCGAGTCTGTTCTCTGGAAGGTATGTCGCAACTCAATGCAGCAGTACACCTGTTAATAAAACTCCATAGACCGTTGGCATTGACCCCCGTCGTCATGAGGTCTGCATTATCCGCGAACCAACATCCCGCTCCAACATCCGCTTTGATGTTACAAAGGTTCCTGAGGGAGATCTCATTAAGTACGGCGCTCATCTTATCCAACGCCATATCTTTCATACGCCACTGGACCGAGGCATCGTGTTTTGTGAATTTGTTGACGATGCGACTACATTGGCCACACAGGCTGGTATCCCGTTTTATATTGGTCGCATGGATCGACATGAGCGAGCTGCTGCACAGATGCAATGGACATCCGGCCATTCCAAATGGCTCAGTGCAACCTCTGCTTTTGCGCAAGGGATTGACTACAGCCACGTTACCTATGTGTTACACCTCCGCGTCCCTAAGCACATCACCCTCCATGCACAACAATCTGGTCGATTAGCACGGCAGGAAGGGGTCGTCGGCACCTCCCACGTCATCTATTCTAGCACCCCTCCTCTCCTTGATGCATTCGATGCCGACTATGGCGGTGTCGCTGCCATGGTTGATTTTGTCACTAAGCCCCAATGCAGGCGGCTCGCTTCAACCTCCTTTTTAGATGCTTTACCCTCAAATTGCACAATGCTGATGCCCTGTGAAAAATGTGACTTTTGTTCGCGTTTGGTGGTCAGTTCCTTTGATATTCTGAACGTCTTTGCATGCAAACTGAGAAATCGTTTAGGCGCCCCTGCCTCCCACTAGGGACCCATTACGACGGGCAAATTCTCCGCCATTGGAGTCAGCACAGAGGGTTGTCTTCTCATCGCCTTTGACTCCAGCCATTTTGGGTCCATCAGAACCTATGCAGGATGCTACACAGAAGGCTCTATCGCGCTCTTTTCTTATGGAAATACCGCCCTCATTTCCATCTACCCCTGGCAATTCTTCTGCAGTTCACCCTGTTCCCAATACGCCAACACCAAACACATCTTCTGCCAT
>JBBPKT010001169.1:0-10468 GCA_038089395.1 Pulveroboletus frians
GTCCTGCGCCAACGTCCTCCTAGGTACCCCCTTGTCGCTCCGAACTCCGTTCGTCCGTCCTACGAACTTCGTACACTAACCCTCGGAACTCCGATCGGACTTGAGTCCGGAGGAACCGGACTTGACAGTGTTGTCTGAGACGATGCTTGATAACATGATTTAGACCAACATCAGCAGGCTGGAAAATGCCTGTGCCTATTATTTGACTCGGCATCAGGATGATAACAAAAGACAGAAGCTAATCTGATCAATACTCACAACTAGCTGGAACAAAGCAAAGGATAATATATGGGAACTTCTCAAAGATATATAAGCGAAATGCTTCACTAGCATAGACTGGGTAACAGTCCAGGTAAACAATGGCATGTTGGTCATCCTCAAGATCAGGATCAGTTTCAATAACATGGTGACGGTAAGGTTCAAAAATGTGCTCAATCCACTGTGGGTCATTGTTGGTCACACATAATCAATACTAAGAATAGGGAGTGCATACCTCTTTCATTGTCTTGAGTGTGCTGAAGTGACTTCCTTTTTTGTCACTTTTTGTGAACGCGAAGTTGAACCCATAGGTGCGTGCATCAGCCATCCTGGGTGCCTTGGCAGAGGGAAGCAACTGCGCAGATGCACCTGCCCAAACCTGCTGAAAAGGTAAAAATGTTCCATCTGGTGTACTTGCCACAAGCAGTGTGAATGCACATTTCTCATCCTTTGCAACAATGTTGACTTGGTGTAATCCATGCTCTGCCCATGTTGTACCATTAGTGGGGAGAATATAGACACCAATTTGGTCAAATCCGACAACCAGCTGGCAGACCAAATATGTCAAATATGTGACTGTGCATATGGACTTGCAATACCAGCCTACCTTTGGTGGCACACAGTGCCACTTCATGATATACACAATGCAAAAGAAAGCTTCTTCACACTTATCCTTGGCATCTGTAGGTAATTTTGCAGCCACACATGTCCCCTTTCGAGGGGACCAATCAAGTACACTATCAAAGAATGCACAAACAAATTTCTACTGAACATTAGCAGGTTGAGAATATGAGATTCCCACTGTAGTACCTACCTCAGAACATTTAAATGTATCGAGTAGCACAGGAACATGTTTCTTGATCACTGCAAGCATAATAGATCGTGATACAGTAACGTTAATAGGGAGACCAGAGGCACGGAGGCTCTTGAGCTTCACAATAATTTCTTCCCGGACTTGGGAATGACGAGAGAGGACACCAGACTGTCCTGATCCTGCAGCTGTGCATCCATTCTGCACATTAAGAAGGGTTGTGGCTGACCATTGACATTTTGACTTGTCAATCCACCTGAAGACCGTTCCCTTGTTTAGGTGAGAAAAAAGCATCGGCTGCTCTTTTTTGAGCGAGTTGACAATCGCCTGGGGTGACCAGTGGTATCGCTTTGCAGCACGGTCAATGTGTACCCAGAGAAGAGGGGTGTACCAGTTTGTGCATTTATGACCCTTCTGCTTTGTTCCTCCATATTTCCCATTTCGTTCCTTCTACCACCCCACACGATCCGATCGTGAAATTGCAGCCACGTCAAGTGCACTACCATAGTCTATGGTAGGTAAATCCCCCAATACCTGTTATAATAACATCATCATTAATTCATTCAGATACTAATCACTCACTTTATGATGGTTATTTTTCATTGGATTAGCAGCACATTGGTGATCCTGCCAGGACTGCTGATGTTTAGCTGCTAGCTCACGCTGACGAGCTTTACGATACACTCTATTTTGTTTCTCTTTGAGTTCGACATCTCGCCAGCTCTCCTTGTCAGACTTAGCTAATCGCTTTTGTTGCAGTTTCTTAGCCTCCTCTGTATCCAAAGGCTTCCAGGCCAAGTCACCAAATGTAAGTTGGCGTGGGGCTCCCGATTTCCAATCCTCCAGTACTGGTCATACTCCATTTCCAGTAAGGTGGATACTAATCTGTTTTTGCAGAGATTCCTGCGGTTGACATAGTTCTACTAGCTCAAGCTCCGAGTTGGAGTCTGTAGAATCATGAGTAACACGTCAGATTCACATATTTTTCCCTTTCCTTGCACATGTGATGACTCTACTGAGGTCCGTGATTGCTTGTTGAGTCTGACATCACTACACCCAGGATCTCCTGCTTCGGTGGAGACTGTCATATCCGTCGAATCTGGACAACTCCAGACTTAACTCCAGACAACTCCAGACACCTTTCCTGCAATCTCCGTGTTACGCTCCATTCTTCGCTTAACAGTACATAGCCATTAGCTTTGCCCCAGTTCACCCTCCATCCCTGTGCCCGCTTAGGAGCACAGCTCTGGTACACCTAGCATCCGCACTCCAGACTATTAGTAAGACCTATGTTCTACTCCCGTATATAAAGTCCCCGCACTTGTAGTAGATACTCGAGTTTGAATATCGACTTGGACAGTCTCCCAAGCTCACTCTGACCCCCTTGAGTCTCTAAGACTCTCTTCTGAACCATCCTCGGCCTTTGTTGCTTGCAACAAGGTCAATCCGACTTCTTCTGCCCATTCCAAAATTACAGGACACCCCCAGAGTTGTGACAAGGATGCACCACATATGGTGAAGCCAAGTCCTGCTCGAACTCCAGAGTTCCGGAGTTACCTCCCAGAGACCTCGGTTCTAACAGAGGCATGGTTTCGCCTATAACACATAACAATTGGGTGGGTAAGTGCTTTGTTTCAGCATTTACTGAAGCTTATCAATCATACTTAGCTAACACCTTTGCGCCCTGGAGTTCAGTGGCAGTGATGAGCCACTCAATCCAAACATCCTGTACAAAAGTGTGTTCACCCTCAGTTGGAAGTGCTGTCACAGTAGTCTTGATCATCTTGATCAGGTCCTGATACTGACTACCATGCTCATTGAAGGTGATTGTTCTGCCGCTCTTCAGCTTATGTGTTTCAAAATAAACCTCCAGATTCTGGTTGAAGGCAAACCACAAACCCTCCTCATTTATGAGTTCAGCATCAAGACCAAAATGATACGTGCTCAGCTTGGGGTCAAGAGGGAGGGTAGTGGGGAGGTTATCAAGCAAGAGTTCCAGGTGATGGATTCGAGAGAGTAGCTCCGAGGATGGACCACCAACACAATTGGGAGGGGGCATTGTCAACATGTTCAAAACTGTGATAGCATCTCAATTTTTCAGTTATTCTCTACATTTTCCATGGCATGTAGAGCACAGGCTGTCCGTTCCATGTTGCCAGGGCTTCAGTCGGCTCTCTTACCCATGACACCAGTCGCTGTTTAGGCCTTAAGGTTTATCACACCGCATGGTTGCTAATGTTAGCAACATAACAGTAATGGAAGGTCTGGTTGCTAACCAGGAGTCAGGGGTAGACCATAATGCACCCCCCGGTTGCCTCCATATAGGCACGTACAGTATGCCCTGGCTCTTCATGCAATGCCACTATGCAATGTCCCTTATGCCTAGGCCTGGCAACTATATATATGGATTTGCTTTCTTTCTTGATTCTTCTGAGGTGGATAAAAACTCACATGCTTTCATATTCTTCTGTGAAAGGATAAGCCCTGAATGGTAGGCAATGACATACTTGGGTTATGGTATGAAGCTTTGGCCAAGTGTTATGCCAGAGGTGAAACACTGAAGCCAAGTGTTAGAACCGAGGTCTCCGGGAGGTAACTCCGGAACTCCGGAGTTCGAGCAGGACTTGGCTTCACCATATGTGGTGCACCCTTGTCACAACTCCGGGGGTGTCCTGTAATTTCAGAATGGGCAGAAGAAGTCGGATTGACCTTGTTACAAGCAACGAAGGCTGAGGATAGTTCAGAAGAGAGTCTTAGAGACTCAAGAGGGTCAGAGTAAGCTTGGGAGACTGTCCAAGTCGATATTCAAACTCGAGTATCTACTACAAGTGCGGGGACTTTATATACGGGAGTAGAACATAGGTCTTACTAATAGTCCGGAGTGCAGATGCTAGGTGTACCGGAGCTGTGCTCCTAAGCGGGCACAGGGATGGAGGGTAAACTGGGGCAAAGCTAATGGCTATGTACTGTTAAGCGAAGAATGGAGCGTAACACTAAGAACAAGGAATGCTAAATACAGGGGGTCCGGGGTGTCAGGGATGCAGACTCATCGAGAACGTACCAGAGGTCGCAGGAAAGGTGTCTGGAGTTGCCTGGAGTTAAGTCCAGAGTTGTCTGGATTCGACGGATATGACACCAAGCAACTAAAGGCTTGCTATAAAGGGTTGCAGAAGAGATGAGAGCTAAGGAGAGCACTTATCAGTCAAGATTTTAACCTAAAACTGTTATGTGGACGCAAGAACACTGAAGCCTTGCAGGAGAAGTGAGAGCAAAGGAGAACACTTATCACCCAAGGTTTTAACCCAAGGAACAAGTGGCCAAAGCTGGGGATACCAGCTGAGGATGCACCCTTTATATATTGCAGAGAGATGCACATAGACCAAGCTGTGCTACAGATAAGGTGTGAACATATACTACATATGGTGAGTGATATCCCATGGGTGTGGGAGAGTTCTGTGATCAAGAAGCATAGTGACAGTAATTAAAAGAGTGAGGTGACCACGTGTTATGATGTCATATGATGTCATGGTCTAGGCTGTGTCATGTGATCTGGTCACGTGACTGGTGAACGAGTGAAGAGAAGTGAAAAATAATTAGGTTAGCATATATGATATAACAAAGACACAAGTGGCCAAAGCTAGAGATATTAGCTGAGGGTACACCCTTTATATATGATAAAGTACATACTGCACACAGACCATGCTGTGCTTACAGAGGTGGTATGATAAGGTGTGAGGGATTACTAAGAATGGTAAGTGATATCCCACAGGTGTGGGAGTGTTTTGTAATATAGAAGGAGTAGTGATGGTAATTAAAAGGGATCATTAACTATGAGGTATGTATGATATCATATGATGTCATATGTAGGTCTGGACCATGGGCATGTGATCTGGTCATGTGATTAGAAGAAGAAAGAGGTGATAAAAAATAATAAGGTCAGCATATATGATATAACAGCTCCAACAAAACATTTGGGAAGCTCATGACAACCTGCTCATAGCAAAAACTGCTCAAGCAATACACACAAATGCCAATTGTAACCCTGAACCCTTCTTCCACAAAGGTAACAAGGTCCTGCTCTTCACTCACAACTATCAACATGATTACATGTCCAAATGTGACAACCAAATAGCAAAGTTCATGCCTTATTTTGACAGTCCCTACATTATCTATCAGGATTGACCTCAAATAAAGAAAGCCTATAAGAAAATGAATGCTAAGCATAAAGAACATATATGTATGAGATAGGGTGACTATACACTAAGCAACAAAAGTGTTGCAATGTTTGATACATTTGCATTGTACATGATATAAAAAGCTAGCGCATGGGAATATCACTTAGCATTAGTGAGACGAAATACAGTAGGGACCCTTGGCTTGCTATAGATTCTTGGGTCATGTGATTTGGTTTAGAGGGTATGGAGATATGGCCATTTTAAGTTGGTTATGTCATTGCAACAGTTTTGTTGCTGATATCAAGGGTATTATAAACTAGTATGAAGTATAGCCTCCTTTAGCATCAGAGTGGCCTGTGGGACACTTTTCATTACCCACCAGCCTGCAGTGGTGTAAAGTCAGATTTTATCTGACAGTTGCTGCTTCAGAGCATCTGCATAGCATGGGAGGTGGTAAACATATTGCTTACTTTCATCGACGAGCGGGATTCGGTGGTTCACCTCCTGCAGTGGGGGGAGCGCTTGTTTCACTCCTCCCAGTCAACTTTTGTATTTCTGGAACCATTGGTTCCATAGGTGGGGTATATCCTCCTCATGTAATCTCATGACTGTGAGCTGCAGTTGTTTTTCATTCACACTTTTTAATTTTGTAGTTTTTGTACTACTCCCCCTCCCCTCCTTTGAGCCCTCATGAGGTGTTGACACCATCGTAGGGCATGAAAGTCAGTGGGAGATTGGGGTGGTGCTGGGGCGACGGATGCCCCTAGCATCAGATGAGGATTCGTCCAGAAGGGGGACAGTAGTGCCCCCCACAATCCATGAGTTAGATGCGAAGTTGACAATGGCACAGTGTTGTTGTAGGAAGGATATCTCCAGGATACAATCATAGCGATCAATATTGGCTACATCAAAATATGTGTGGGTGGTAAATTTGCCAATGACAACAGAAGAATCACTCCCATGGGTGATCTTTGAGTGGCTGCCTATGCAGCCCAGTTGCAGCATGAGCTGTTGTGCAAGGGGGTATACCTCCATCTGGGTGACCTTCACAAATGTGGGGCTCATGAAATTGCTGGTACTACCGGTATTGATCATCATGTAGGCCGGACACCTATTGATGGTGATCTGGGCTGTCGCACACACACGCAGTGCCAGTGTGATCACTGGTCGCATACCAGGGTTATCCCCAGGCCCCATCCATATATGCATTGCATACCTGAAGGAACAGGGGTTAACTTCCCCCATCACACTTTGGCATGCTATATCAAGCACAGCCAACCGCACCTGCATGAGATCAGGTGGTCTGTCCCGTGAGATGACCATCAACCCATGTGCAGTCTCAACCACTAGGTCATCCAGATACATCCAGATCCGGAGTAGGGATCACTCTATGAGCTCCTCTACAATGATATCATATGATGTGGCAACCTCCTGCCCAGTAAACGAGGCACATGGGCCGTTGTAGGAGGTCGAATCCTCCTACGGTTGTAAACCCCCCTTTCTGTCCATTACAAGGGTCCGTTCAAGCATCCATAGCATCCATTGTCCATCCAGGTAGGTCTTTTTTTAATCTTTTGTTGATGTTTTCGTCTATCCGTATCTGTCTGTACAATCCGGCCGTTTGTTCTGGACCTGGACTGTGTCAATCCGGTGCCAGATCCATTCATCTGGATCAGATTCATTTAGCTTACATATCTGCTGGGTGCCGTTTGGACCCGGACTAGTTAGGTCTTGTAGATAGAAGTCTATAAGTATTCCCAGGACTATAAAAAGGGGTGTACCACACCTCAGAAAAGGGATCTTTCCACATCTTTCTTTCCCTCCACTTTCTGTCTGTCTGAAAAGGGAGCTGCCTAGGTCCTCTACTCACTTCGGCCTGTCTTTCCTGTCCCCCTCCCTTGGGTTGAGTCCTATACTCACACCCTTTCTTTTTCTAGTCCTTATCCTCTCTGGATAGGATTAGTGTTTTACACCATACTGTCTCGGATCTGAGGTTCCGAGTGAGGAACACTCGGTATTCCTTGAAAATGCAAATTTGTTTCGCAAATTCAGCTATCGCTGCATGGACATGGTCGATATCAAGGCCGTGTCCTGTCATTTGTGCACAATCACACTCATCCCAGCCCTGGTCATACTCCTGTCAAGCATGCTCCAATGGGTATGACTGGGCTGTGCTCAGTGAGAGATCTCCCTCATTGATATCAGCTGTGATATGGGCAATACATTCAAGGCAGTCACTGCCCTCATGGATCACCCTGTATATCGGGGACCATGTCCATCTCAGCTGGGGGTCCTCATCCCCTTGTAGCCCAAGGCCCGAAGGGGGTGAATCCCCATTGGCAATCTCCATTGCTGTGCACTGCACAGACTGGTCGTCATCCAGTGGGTTGTGCATGGCACCCAAGTAGGCGACAGGTTTGTCATCTTTTTGGATGTCTGAGCACTCTGAATACAGCTTGAAGTGGTCATCAACCGCTTGGCCTTCATTGGCGGGGTTATCCTTGGCCCCCTCAGTAGCCTCTGCTATGTGTCCAGGGTCGACAGGGGCTGCTACCTCATTGTTGAGTGCAGTATCAACATTGTCGGTCAGGGGTTCATCCCCCTTGTCTTCTTGTACATCTACAGCATACAGTCGTGGTTTTCCTGCTGGTGGTAGGTCTCTCCATGGTTAATTGCACTGGTTGGCCATATGGCCTTCCTTACCACAATGGAAGCAGGTGATACCCTGCATTTTCCCCTTCTCTGGCAGTTGATACCGTCCTTTTGTCTGAGTTGTCAGACCCTTTGACTGGGGAGTACCCACTCCTGCCTTGCCCAGACTTACAGTCTTGGGTGAGTCAGCCATCCTTCAACAGAACAGCGTGTTACCACGATGCATAAATTTGTGCATGTCACCCAAGGCCCTGTCGACCCTCTTTCCCTGTGGGTATGAACCACTTCATCCTTGGGAGGTTTTCCCCCCAGAGCCAAAGTGGCTTGTTCTCATATGCAGGCTGATAGCCTTCTGGGTGGTTTCCATCTGCTGGACCTCCTCAAGGATTTCCTCGATGCTAGAGTGCTCAGCAAATATACTGCGAGTCTCGAAGATGCTACAGATAATCATATGGGATAACCCACAGAGGAACTTCCTCCTGAATGAATAATTGTCTGGGAGCTGCACCATCCAGTACACACAATGCCTGAGGTCGTTGTAGAAGGCGAGGGCCCCCTTCTTGGGGGAAAACCTCGTGCAGTCATACTGGTCCACTGCATTCTGCGCTGAGGCCTCATGCATGAAGTGTTTAAACAGCCCAGTGACCAGGTCTTCAAAGGACCAGAACCAGATCGCTCGATCCAGTAATTTGACCTCCTGGTCATACCACTGGGAGGCTAGGTCCTCCAAGTACAACCCTGTGTACAGCACGCAATCATCATCGCAATCTGGTCCAGTGACCTTGAATGTGCGGAAGTACTTCAACAACTGGCTCAGCCAGTCATCGAACTTCTCGAGGTCATCCTGTCAGGAACTAACCTAGAGCATAAAGTATGCCTAAGGACGTCCGGGCCTCCACTCTGGGAATGAGATTGAAAGGACTAGAATATCAAGCACAAGCCTAATCTACAGGTGAGTGCTATGACTATATACTACTATCTAAGCCCAAAACCCTAGGCTAACCCTGTATCTTGGGCTGAGGGCTATTACTAACGGATATTAAATAATGATTGGAATGGAACCTTAAATATGATGGCTGAATAAGTTAGGAATGGAGTGATGTCATGGTCTAGCCTATGATGTAATGTAATGATCTAGAAGGATCTACCTGAATCTAGATAGGATAACAAAAGATAATGTTAACCTGTGATGATAAGATAAGATAAAGGGAAATAATAGAAATGGAAATAAATAGGTTCTGTCACATCCTGACCTCTGTACTTCCCTGGTTTGGGTGGATTCATCGCCTTTACCTCAGGCCCCACTGGGCCGGTCGGTCGCCCGACTTGTTCCCATATATGCTGTGCATATTGCTGCTGCATGTAATCCATGTAGCATGCGTTACCAGGGGTGAATCCCCTGAGATAATTCCGACAATGAGGTCATCTGGCAGGCTCACCTCCGCCACTCCTCATGTTGGATTGGCCATCAGATTGGCTGTCGGATTGACTACCATCATCCAGATCCACTGGATCATCCAGGTCGTTTGGAGGTCCCCCATCAAGGGGTCCTCCCTGTGAAGGGTCACCCTCCTCTGCATCACGTCACCTGTGAGGCTGTTCCCCCTGGCATGGGGCAGGTAATTGGCCCTCATTGGTATCATGACCATGGTCTCCCTGGACAGGTCCATTACTGGATGGTTGGCCATCCCCTGCAGCATTATTTGCTGCTACGGCACGATCTTGTGCCATTCGATGCAGGAGGGCTCTTTCCCTCTGTCCTGGGGTGCCATACAGATGGTGCATGATATCAGAATCCTGACCCAAGAGGTATGCTGGTCAATTTGGCATATTAGGGGAGAGGCCCTATTCTGTCATCATGCAACTAGCAGGGGCACTTTGGCTACAGGACGTTGCTGTCCCTCGCCTCACTGGGCTGCCCACCTTGCTATGGGACGTGAGGTCTGCCTTGATGGGTACCAGGCTTATCGCCTGGTCGGATGTCCCATTGTCATCTGCGAATCTTCGTCGCAATCGTTCCAGCATTGCAGCATTATGCTGCCTGGGATTTATCCCATGATTGTGGAACCCTTTGGGTCCCATGTCATACCTCAACCATTGACATTGCATATCTGTGAGAAACTTGTCAATGGTGGCGAGGGCCATTCCAGGATCAATGGGTACATTTCCCTTGGATTGGTCCCTCAGCGGGGGCAACATGCCCCCCATGTAGGCCCATATGATTGGGCTCTCGGCCCTCAGGCCTGGTGACGCCTCCAGCAAGGTCAGTGAATGGTTAATGTTCTTGGGTTGCAGGGTTAATGGGCTTATGAGGGCAGGGTCAGCTTCTGCTGCCCTTCCCCTGCTGTCCTTGATGCTGCTCAGTGTCTGGGAGGCCTGTGCCTCCTCTGCTACTGCTGTGCCAGGCCCGGGTTCTGTGCTCAGTCCCAGTGTCTGGCCCATTGTTGTTATGACTGCGACGAGCAGCCATCGGAAGGGACGGGAAACCCTTCGGCCGGAAGAAACAACCAAACCTATCAGCCGATAACGAGGCTAGCCGGCAAGGAGAGAAAGCCTGTAACCCTGGCAGGGG
>JBBPKT010001170.1:0-10463 GCA_038089395.1 Pulveroboletus frians
GGCTGTGAGCATCAAGTTTGCTCGGTTCGGAGTAAAATTCCCTCGAATATGCCAAACCAGGCACGATAGGTGAGCTCAACCCACAGTTCTCATGGCCTTCTAGCCCCGAGCCAGCGTCTACGCCATTGCCGTTACTTCTGAAGTGGAACTATTTTAGCTGCTGGCTCATGTCTTGGTGTAGTTGTGAAACGTCGGTGACGGTCAAACCACCTTATAGAGTGGAGTTATATGATGGAACACCAACACCACAGCCCAGGGACGTCTGAACATGCCTGCGAGATAAGTTACGCGGAAGGTGCTCACTGTACCCATGCCAACCAGGCGACACCAGCATCGATAGGCACCGATCGAAGGCCTGTTTTTTCATTCCGAGGTATCATTGAAAGCATCGCTTTAAACAATTGACCCTGGAAGATAGATTGCAGACAGGCCGCGTCTGTATCACCAGCGGCCACCTTTCCCCTCGCAGGATGTAAGTTGAAATCTCTCGTTAGGGATGACCATCATCATTATACCTTTCGAAGACACCTTGGTCGTGAAAGCAATCCTAAATACGGAACATCTAGGGCACGCAACTTGAACCATCCGTAGCTGACAACATCTAAGCATTTTTTCATGCATTTGAATGTAGACGCGTCGAGGTACTTTGCGACCAGGATAACTGACGGTGTGAATGAGTTACGCGTCCATAGGGGCCTCGTCACATGATCACTTCGAGTGCTTGCCAGTGATATTTCCGTGAACAGGCAGCTCTAACCGGGTAGCTGCGCTACGACTAGTTTACGATTCCAGTTCGCCACAACCGTACAGAACCATGGCTGCAAGACCTCTCAACGATGATGAAGTATTGAGCGAGATGAACAAGATGGTTCGTTCGTTTGTTCGGGCCCGGCCGCTGAACAACCGTCGCTCACCCTGAGCTATAGGTGACGTTTATCAAGCAAGAAGCGCTGGAAAAGGCTCGGGAGATTCACGTCAAGGCTGACGAAGAATTTGCGATCGAAAAGGTCAGGGTTCCATCTATTGCGCTCTATCTTTTTGTTGCTCATTCTTGCGTTCTGCCTGCCCTCACTGTTGTAGGCCAAGCTTGTCAAGCAAGAACAACAGGCGATCGATACCCAATACGAAAAGAAACGCAAGGGCGTCGAGATCGCGCAAAAGATGTACGTTGTCACGCCACTGTCCATCGCTACTCGTCCACTCGACCAGAACCAACTGATTGGCACAGCGCGCAGTCCAACTTGACGAACAAGTCGCGTCTGAAGCTCTTGCACCGCAGGGAAGAACAGCTCCAAGACCTGTTTGCAATCGCGCGTGCGCAGATCGTGACGTTTGCCGAAGACGAGGGTCGGTATACGCAGTTCCTCCAAGGGGCCATTGTCCAGGGATTCCTTCAACTGATGGAACCGAACGTAACGCTGATTGTGCGCGAAAAGGACATCGAGCAAGTGCAAAAGGCGGGCGAAGCTGCTGCTGAGACGTACAACGAGCTCAGTGGTCGTCAAGTGGTGTTTGACGTCCAGGGAACGCTGAGCAACGAAGGGTGTGTTTTCCGTTTTCTGTTCTTCTGGGACGAGGAATTCATCACCGCTTAGTTCTGGAGGTGTCAAGTTCGTCGGTGGTAAGAAGCGGATAACGATCGACAACACCTTGGATGAGCGTTTGAGGCTACTGGAAGACAGAGTGAGCAGCTCTATTAAGCGATCGGTCGGTCTTAGTCATTGACGCTCCCGATAGATGTTGCCAGAGATCAGAAAGGATTTGTATGGGGCCAACGAGAACAGAAAGTTCTTTTCATAACCTCATGCAGACCGACCGCTTTTGTTGCCTTTTTGTAGCGGCTGGCCCTCGTCACGAAAAGATACGACATGTGTGATATTTTCGTGTGAGGGTGTACTCTTCAATATATCCTGCTCGCATCCTTGGTATCCACGGTGCGACTTTGGACGTTTTTGGTTAGCACGGCCCACAGTGGCGAGTCCGCATCTTTCTCCCTTCCGAATGCCAGACCGAGTACCGCATATCATTCGCAGAGCCAGGTGGGTCTGACTCTCCGGAATCGTGAGTGCACCCCGAGCATGATTTCGGCTTCTGGTTCAATCACGATCACGTCGCGCTAGGATGACCTTGACCCTATCCGAGCCTGTCCTTGGCAAAAAGAGGTACAGAAATAATGGGTAAGGAGGAATCAACCTCTGGAGGTGAGTTCCGGTACCCAACTCCCTATCCTCAATGGCAGGTGGTATATCCTTAATGATCTAGAACATCTACATGCAGTAACAGCCCGAGCGACTGATGCACCTCATCTTTCACGCGATCTAGCAACAAGTCTCTCCCGAGGGTGCCTCTAACATGCTCGTCACAAGCAACCTGCAGAATGACCGATTGATTGCTGGCGTCCTGGCGAACGCCTAACAATATGCCATTCAAGCCGTCGCACGTAACATCTTTACTGAGATCGTACCTTCCGCGTTACTGTTTTCCGCCGCTATTCTCCGCCGCTGCTGGCTATTACGCTGACCCTGGTCGGCGGGAAGACTTAGAGATTGATTCAAATGCCATTACCAGAGAAAGTGACAAGCTTGTGGCATTGATCGACGAGACACTCGGTAGGTCTTTAGCGTCTTCCCACTTGAGATATTTGAAGCCCACCAGAAGACGGTCCACAGAGAGGATGTGAACTCTCGATGATTAAAGGTACCTGATCCCCTTTGTCGATCTCTGTGAGTGCGGCTAGGTCAAGCTTGCCCTTGAAATTTGAGATGACATAAGTCCTAGTGTCGAGTCATATCGAGTCAACCTAATCATCATTTATAGTACATGAGTTCGTCCAAGGTCCAGTTCGTAAGGAACTCCCACTCCCTTCAACACAAAAAAAAACAGGATGGCTCAGCAACTCTGGCTCCGATGCGAAGCCAGAGAATTCGAACGACGATCGGCCTTGACCCCATCTACGGCCAAGAAATTGATCGATGCCGGATTCGAGGTCATCGTTGAGCGTGATCCACAGCGCATCTTTGATGATGCCGAGTTCGGAGCGTGCGTCTCTTCACCCCTCTCTGCGTACCACACGGCTCACGCGTGTCCCACCAGCGTCGGCTGTCGACTCGCGGAACACAATTCATGGCCGACCGCGCCCACCTCGACCCTGATCATCGGACTCAAAGAGCTACCCGTCTCGGACGACCCGCTTCCCCACACCCACATCCACTTTGCCCACTGCTATAAACAACAGGCCGGCTGGACCTCTGTCCTCGACCGGTTCCGTCGCGGGAACGGGACGCTCTATGATATCGAGTTCCTCACCGATCCGACCGGTCGTCGTGTCGCCGCGTTTGGCTTCCATGCCGGATTTGTGGGGGCGGCTGTGGGTGCGCTCGCGTTCGCGGCGCAGAGGAACGGGAGGAGACTAGGTCGGCTCGAACCATTTCTGAACGAGGCAGCAATGATCGATCACATCAAGGAGGCCCTCGGGGGGAGTGGAAAGGGCGTCAAGGCCCTCGTAATCGGTGCTCTCGGGAGATGTGGCCGCGGCGCCGTCGACCTCCTTCACAAGATCGGTCTGGACGGGTGCGTGTACCGTCTTCCTCTGTCCTGTGGCGACGACAGTAATGGGGAGAAAGGACACTGACACACCCTTTTTGCGTGTTGCAGAGATGACATCCTCAAGTGGGATATAGCAGAGACAGCCAAGGGCGGACCGTTCCAGGAGATCCTCGACGTTGACATTTTCATCAATTGCATCTACCTCTCCACCTCCATTCCTCCCTTCCTCACCAGACCGCAGATCAACGCGGGGGGACAGTCAAGGACGTTGTCCGTCGTCGTCGACGTCAGTTGTGATACCACCAATCCGTTCAACCCCGTACCGATCTATAGCGTCAATACTACCCCTGCGGATCCGACTGTTGCTGTGGTGCTTGAGTGCGTCTCTCTCTCTCTCTCTCTCTCTCTCTCTCTCTCTCTCTCTCTCTAGATGCGTGCAAGGAAACTGAACGAACGCGTCTAGGGATGGCGTACCGGCTCTCTCGGTCGTGTCGATCGACTTCTTGCCCACGTTGTTGCCTCGGGAGGCGTCAGAGCAGTTCAGCGCTGATCTGCTTCCGGCATTGCTGGAGCTCCCCGAGCGACGAACCGCTCAGGTCTGGACAGATGCGGAGAGAGTCTTCAAGGAAAAACTTGTCCAAGCAGCGAACGCGCGCGCCGCGTGAGCAGCGGCCAAAAGAAATGGGCATACTAGACATGGAACCTGGCAGCCTTGTTACAGTACGTCGTTGTCTTCTGGACCTGTTATAAGACCAAGTCCCGTAAACAATCGTGACATCAACACTGATTTTCCAGTCGGGTGACTTGGTGGTTTTGGTTCCGGTGGGTACAATGGGGGAGTTCAAAGTAAAAAAGTAGAAAACTCCAAGAACTCTCTTATTGCGACACAACAAATACACTATATGTCTACGCACCATACCTCCATCTTCCCTTCCGACCGTCCGCTGGCACCCTCTCGCGCTGTCTCGATTGCTAGCTCGAAATCACTCTCATCCCGGAGGGAAATCTTCGTCCCGTCCTCATCCATAAATTGCATGGCCAGGTCTGTTAGAGACGTCCCGAACTTGATAGCCACGCGCCCGACAAATTCACTGAACGATGTCGTAAATGGAATAACCATCCCGCGCACGTCGCCCTGGTAGTGCAGCTACAAGAAGTCTGCTCGCATCCACACTCTTTGAACCAAATACCCAAGGACCCAAGGAGACGCACCTTGACCCGGACGTTGGCCATCTCGAGCTCATCGTGATCGCCCGTCACGAGACCGTCATCGCCCTCATCATCGAACACTGTCGCTTTACGTGCCATCCGGCGGCGTGGCTGCTTTCGGCGAGGTGTGCCTCCACTTAAACTACGAATGCTTCCTTTGCCCCTATTTGAGTCTATCCCAGAACTCGTGCTTGTATTGCTCGAGGTTCCAACGACGCTGGAAGAGGGGAGTTGATACTGCTCCTGCTCCTGTTGTTAATAGATCGACAATGCAGCAGATGAGCCCCTTTGCGACGAAGATGTGTTTGATTTCACCTGGGTAGTCAGAACAGCCGCCATTTTGCTGCCAGTACCATAAGGTGTCTTACTGGTCGCGGGGATTCCTTCTGACCGCATCATGGTGCTCCTGCCCAGCGTACTGGCACTCCCTGACGAGTCCAATGGGTGGAGTGGTGGTAGTACATTCGTAGGATTCGATACTGACTGCGTCCGTCGTGAGGCTAGGATAGTGGCTGTATCTGGGCGCATTCCGGCGCGAAGCGGGAGAGCCGTCGCGGATCGTTCCAGATTCAGGGGGCGCCGTGCAACTAGGCCCAAGCCTATAATTAAGCTGTGAAATGGTTGGGCGAGTGGATGACGCACAGGGTGTAGGCATGGTCGCACTTCGGCTCCGTACAGACGATTCAGGATTGTGATCAAAACCTTCTCCGGAGGTTTGTTTCAACTTCTTTACACCTGTGAATTCAGTGAAGGCGTCGGTGGAATCGCTCGCTGCAACTAGTTTCTTTGTTCACAGCGTGAGCTGGAGGAACTGGGAATAAGACAACGGAAAGGAACTCACAGCCTGTCCAAGATAATCTTTTCTCTTGAAATTCCTGATCTTGCTCTCGGATGGACGATACAGCACACCTGCGGGCTAAGTGGCGCCAGGTGAGATTGTGTACGAGGAAAAAGACACGGCCACATACGATGGTGAATACGGTGTATCCCTCGCCACGGTGCGGAATGGCCTCGTCGATGACACTGTGGTCATCCGTAACCTGTTGTCTGCTGGCCTCCTCCATATCCGCCAGTCCGCCTTCGACATAGCCGAGATTTATTTGGGCAAGGCCCTTGTTAAACATGACTTCTGCGGAAAAGAGTTTGAATTTGAGACCAATCTGTTCATAGTTGCTAGGGGACGGTGAGTTGGGGATAGGACAGGTCAGCAAGGACCGACATGGCCTCATTCCCACGCAAGTAGAGGTACGCATCCTCAAAGTTGACGAGTGCCGAATGATAGCGTTCAAGTAGAAAGTTGGACACGCCACATTGGAAGTATCTGGACGAGAGAAGTGAACGATAAAACATAGAGCCAGAAAGTACATTTGAATCCGTCCGAGCTTGACACCGGACGGTAACCATGGTAGGGGTGGGCCTGGATGGATACATACGCTATCGCGAGATAGGAGTCAAGATTGGTTGCAGCCACGAAATGTTCGACGGCGGTCTCATGTTCACCAATCGTAGCGTATATGAGGCCCATGTTGGTGAGGATCTTTGAGGAATCTGCAATACGCTGGTGGAGTTGCGCATGTGAGTGGACATCGCAAGGGACTGTGGGGTCTATAGCACACGGAGAATAAATCGAGAGCCTTTCCAAAATCTTGCTCGTCGTATGCTTTGAGGGCAGCGACCCAAGTTTCCAACTCGGCCTTGAGGGAGAGGAACATGGCGACAAGGAGGGGCAAGGTGAGTGCTAATGATGTGCTAAATGCGAATTAGAATAAATAGGGGTTCAGGGTAGAAAACGGACCGACGTTTTGGATTTGAAAGTCGATGCGGCTGTCCAAAATCGCTCTGTGCTCAATCAGCTCAAGAATCTCGGCGGTGGCGATGCGGTCGCCATCCGGAGAGAACCTGACTCCGGTGACATATGCGCCATGTTCGAGGGGACCAAGTCTACGCCTCGTCCGTGCCCGTGTACGTCTTGGCAACGCGTACGGAAAAAGTCCCTGAACACCCCCGCTGGAGAATTCGAAATCGGCGAGCTGGACCATGCCGATTCGGATGTCGTCACACGATTCAACCACTACAAATTGAGTTTCAGTACTTCATGGCGATAGCATATACCTCACCTTGGTGGATGAGAGAATGAGCGAGGCCGATTTGGCCGACGTGTGCGAGGTGTGTATGCGTGCGGAACAGTCCGCGCTGGCGTACTTGAAGCTGTCCGTAATGGGTACGCGAAAGCGTGGTGGGAGGCCCTCACTGGTGGCATACGATCGATCGGGGGGGCAACGGCATGTCTACCAGCAGCGCGTCTGCCGCCGGGAGGCTGATTTTACCTGGCGCATCACTGTCGGATGTGGATGTGTGCACGCTCGGTGTCGTGGGGAGGTCTCGTAGGCCCGCGTGGAGTGGCTCAGACATCCAGTCGTCGAATGAGAGAAGGATGGCTTCGGGTCCTTTCAGGGATGGACGGTCGGTAGTGGCATCAGCACAACGATGGCCGTGGTTACTTGGTTCGGTATACAATGACAATAGCGTGAAACAGGACACTGAGCGATGTGGGTGAGGAGGGGACAACGGCCGCGACTGGCAGAGGCAATACCGGCCGAGGACAATGCAAGCAACATCCTAGGCAACGACGAAAGATAAACCGTCTCTCCATACTCTAATTGGTACCCACCGCAGTGCAAGATGTGCCGTCGGATCGATCCTGTATCTGACGGTCAGGAAATGCAGGGTCCTAATGGGAGTGCATACATGGAACTTTTAGCGTGCAGTCGGAGCACGCGAGTCGTTTTCAGCTGGACCCACGCTCTGTGCTGCGACTGTTTCTAAGTCTTACCATTCGCGTGAACCGGAGAAATGTCTGACTAAATTGCTGCTAGCAGTCAGTCTTTGCGCACTGTCATCGTTACATCTGCGATTCAGAGAGTATGTAGTGTACATCCGATAAACTAGGTCGCTCCCATCAGTCCGCGACATCATGTGCACCGGAACGCACACAGCACATCCACGCGGGTACCCTGACCGAGAATACCACATCGTCCGATTCTTGTTGATGCTAATCCAGTGTGAGTGTAGGGGCGTAAGTGAGACGAAATCGCACGCACCGTGACATCAACCCTCGTGGTGGGCTGAGACGGATCACCTGTCTGTTGCACCTAAAAGGATGTGAGCGATCGCGACGAATTTCACGCTGGTTATCCTACTGGGTGTGCTGTTCTCGGTTGATTGGTATGGGTCGCTCCCTGGTCCTGAGGGTTGGGGAGAGGGGTCCGACGAACCCGTGGAAACTGTCAAAAATGATGAGCACCTGTATTCAAACATGAGGAACAATGAACCTTTCGCCTTCCTGTGGTTGTTCGCTGACACGAAGTATTAAATACACTTCAATTGACTGTCCAATGATGGGGCACTCACTCGCTGACGTATTCCTGCGGCCATTCTTGAGGGACCCTCGTTTGTGGCGTCAACATTTGACAATTCCCGCTGAATGGGCCGACGAGGCTGGGACATGTTTCCCGAGTGAAGTTGGTTAGAGGCGCGTGAAGCGGGGACCCTCTCTCTCCATGAGAATATTTTGAAGATCGAGCGTGACTGGTGTGAATTGTCAGTCAAAACATTCATCCGTACATGGTTCAGAGGTAGAGCTCACTGGGCGCGCATGCGATGATGGGTCGGCGGAAGGGGCGGGTGGCAGTGCATTGTCTTTGGGGGGATGGGTAGATGCGACAGGTGAAGGCGGCTGTAGCAGTGTCAACACAGGGATGAATTAAGAGAAAAGGACTGCTGACTGCATCATAGTCAAATTGCAGAGCTGGAGTACTTGGCTGGATCTCAAGCTATACCATCATGTGAGAACAAGCCTGAGAGGGAGATGGATGGATGAGTACCTTGAGAATGTCATCCATGTCTTGCTGTGGTTGCTCTCCAGTAGATTCCTTGTGTGTTTTGTCAATGTTGGATGCACACGAATTGATCCAGATATGATTACTTACACAGAAAGGGCCATATAACTCAGGAAGAATGACCTGTAGGTGATGGATGATGACTTTCCCATCTCGAGATCCAGCTGCGAGATAGCAATTGTCTGGGGACACAGCAATTGACCGTATCTCCTTATCCTCATCAAGGACAGGACCAATTTGAGCGAGTGTGGATGCATCGAGGAATGTGACCCCTTGAGTTGTGACAGTAGTGACAAACTTGCCATTTGGGGCCAGCACGACAGAGCTGATGCCGTCCTCGCCATCGAAGAGTGTCGGCGACTCTGCGAGTTTGGATCCATCCAGGGTGTTGAACAATCTGACTGTGTTGTCCCTCGATGTCGCAAAGAGGCGCTGACCCGACCATACGAGTGGGGTGACAGCGAGCCGGTTAGGTATGGTAGCGTCGATCGTGATCAGCTTCTCTCCGCTGTGGCTGTCAAACATGCGGATCGGCCCACGAACCTCGGCGGTGGCGATGCGGTCACCATCCGGAGAGAACCTGATGCCGTTGACGTCGTTGTCATGTTCGAGGGGACCGACAAGTCGCTCTCCGCTTTGGATATCCCAAATTGTCGCCGTGTTTTTCAATGTCCCAGTCGCGAATCGGGTCCAATCGGGAGCGACATCGACTGCATACACGTGATTTGTCCCCTCCACATCGATGGCCTTGTCGCGCATCTCTGCATCCCATACACTCGCCCCTTCTTTAGTCCCAACCACCACCCACTTCCCATCGCCAGACACAGCGATTGCACACGTATGGAGTCCTGTTGTCCTTCCAACTTGTTGACCATCTGCGTGTTGCCATCGCTGAAACCCCCCCTCAACCCCGCTCAAAAGATGCTTCCCGTCCAGGTGGAAAGCGAGCGCATATACCGGGTCAGTGCTACCAGTATCCAGAACCATCGTTTGATCTCACCGCATGGTTAGTACTATCACAGTTACTCCTCAGAGCTGCTACTCACCAGCATTCATGGTCGACATCCTCATTAGCGGGACACAAATCGTTGCGCGTCGAAATGTCAGGGAACAAGGTGTGTTGGTTGACGCGTGGTGCTGTATACTCACATGGCCTCGTTCCCTAATTTTGGTCTGTTTACCTAGGCGCCTGGTGTCTTCGGTACCCACACTGACTTGCCGGGCGCAGTATCCGACAGCTTGGTTGTGCGACTTGGTACACCCCTACGATGGATTCATGCAGCCATGCCTTTGGCATCGATAGCCTTGTGCTCGAGAAAGAGACGTTCGTAACTCGCTCGCCGCCCAAGGGTACATGCTGGAAGTGTCTCAAGTTGACCCAAACGGATCGTCTCTCGTCTCAAGCAAGGGCCAATCCGACGAATCAGAACGTACGAGGCCAGTCGAGCGTTCCTGACGAATGAGAGGTGCGTACCTGTTGCATAGTCCCCGTACGCAAGGAATGTACGTGGGTTGACTCATGGAGGGTCTTCCAACTTGCCCATCGGTATCCACGAGATGGCGGTTGGGGGAGTCCTAGTCATCCGTCAAATGGCGTCACTTGACCGATATGACCACATCATGGTCTTTAGGCACGCTCACATCGCTAGTACTCCTTCATGCATCGATATACGATCACGCTTCCAAGTCGGTTCATCACGACCAAACAGATGCGTCCGAATTAAATCTTCCTACACGACCACTACCCTGGATAAGTGTGAACGTGTGATGGACAGCGATGCAATGTCACCGGTAAAAACGCGAGCCACA
>JBBPKT010001171.1:0-10462 GCA_038089395.1 Pulveroboletus frians
TCTTCGAACGGATGCGCTGGCGTGATTCCTAATGGACAGAGGCCCCATGGGGTAACGTTAACACTCATGACTCGCAGGAACCCCTGACCTCGGGTCCTCGGCATCAGGAAAGGATCCATCAACCGGGTGGGAATGTTGCATAAGCTTGGTAACCCGGCAGCCCGTTTCGTTGGGCTCGTCCATTTACTATGGTGCCCAGGGACTCGCGAATTCATGAATATCTCTAGATCGCCCGTTATCGAACCTGTTCGTAACAGATCCAGATGGGCCATTAAGATGCCAATCTTCATGATCGGGACCTGCGTTTTCAACTGCGCCCCGTACCATCCCAGCGGCTTCAGAATGCGCTTCTCGCGCCGGCTCCGGCTCGTAATTCAAATAGAATCTGTGGTACATGCGAAATCGTGAGTTTTCAGGTGTCGTTATTTGACCCGAAGGACTTTCCGTACAGAACACGACGGCGTCTGCCTTTGACGAGCTAGGCACCACATAACCTGCTTCGTCGCAAGCGAAAAGCATAGTAGGTGGCTTTTGCAACGAGCGATTCGCTCGATGAAATGGGACCTTTCTACGTCGCTCAAGGACACCATGGCGATGTGCTGCCGAAACAAACCCAGTACAGGCATCCAACCCTTGCACCCATACTACCGATAGCTTGGCAGAATTTTCCTTTACGGTGCCTCTCTGAATACGTTTTGGACAGGTGGCCACACCAATGTGGGCCTGCTGTGGAGCAAGAGGTTAGAAGGGTTGAACGAGCAAAAGCGTGTCCGTGAGGTCCGCTTGATCGCACTAAACAGCGGGTTCATTATTAGGTTCAGACGACACAAATCCACCTCTCAACATGTCGGACGCTTGGCACAAATGTGGATCAACCACTCTCACCCCTCCGCGTGTCTAAGGCGCCGTCCAGGGCGGGAACCCTGACACTGGGAACTGGTTTGCTCGAATTGCGAGCTCAGACGCGTATTTCTGCCCGATCTGGTCCCTGAGAGAGCAAATCACCTCACCGACAATGATCCCATTCATAGATCCTTGACAAATGTCATTCACAAGGGTCGTCTCTAACCATCGTACATTTTTCGTGGCGTCCCTTTCTTCTTTCCTCATTTGAAAACTATTTTAGTATCAACAGGGACGGGCCCCCGGTTGACCGTTGATGGCTTCCGACAGGTTATTAGCAAGGAAGTCTGAAATTGCACCCGCATCTGTAGCCACATTGATCTGTAGGGCATCGAGCATCGGTTGTTGTACAACCACGCAAAAATATAATGGGCGAACCATATCGAAACCCTCCTGGACGCGTTTAAATGACTGCGCACCCGACATGCAAAAGATGGCACTACGGTCATAATGAGTACCAAGTGCGCCCTTGTTCGACATGGATATACCATTTTTTGCCGTTGTCATGCGCAACCCTCAGAATCTGCTGGATAACCTTTTCTACATCGGGATGAGGATCTGGAGATGGAGGAGGATAACCGAGGGCCAACGACAAGTCGTATGGGCCGATGAAAAGGACATCTAGCCGTAAAAGAAAAAGGCTCAGGATACGATGATGATCGAATATGGCGCCATATCGTCTAACCAATTCCGTCGACCGCGGCGATCTCTTCGACGTTCTTGACCCCCTCCCGTGTCTCAATCTGGATCATGATCGTAACATGTTCGTTGGCAGACTTGAGATACTCCGCGACGCTGATTCCCCACGTGCCTTGGGTGAACGGGCTACCAAAGCCGCGCCTACCACCCGGGGGGAAGCGACTGTCGGAAACGACTTCTCTTGCTTTTGCGGCATCAGAGACCTGTGCATCACATCGCCGCCGTCGTCGTCGTTACCGATATCCATTCATTTTTGGTTGAGTACCTCGCCACGGCATGTTTAGCGCGGACGATGGAGATCACACACCATCGGGATAAGGACGCCTCTCGCGCCAGCGTCGAGCGCATACTTGATCTGCCACGACGTACCCGTGCTCGCTCCAGTCGCAGGAATGCGAACGAGTGCGCTTGGCGCGTTAGCGCCGATTCCGGTGATCGCTTGGATGGATTCTGCTGCGCCAGGCTGGAGCGACGTGAGTCCGTGTTCGCAATCGATCATCACCCATGCCAGGTGTGGACTCGATTGCGCGACCGTCCTGGCGTTCATCACACCAGGTAAGGTGATCCATGCCCCGAGAGCGGGTTTGGCAGCTCTGAATGCCTGTGTGAGAGCGTGGGTTGTCATGGGAAGGTTGAATTGGAGGACGGTGAACCTGAATATTCCTATTGAAGTTATGGGACGGAATCATTGCGGGCCGTGGTGGCATGGTCACATGACTTTATGATGATCTCTCCGCGCGACCATTAGACATTGTCAATCGTCCTACGGTTTGATTAGTCTGATTATCCACAAAAGAAATAGAAACTGCTCGAGGATCGGGCCCCAGTGGAAAGGGGAACTCGCCAGTACTGCACGGTCTCTGCTCTACCCTACCCCCTCCTAGTGCGCTCGGCAATCCCCTTCGCTCGGACAGATCCGTGGTGGACCTTTGACAAACATTGCATGATCCGATCAACGTTCTAGCTGGACCCCTTCATCTCATCGACTGTACGTTATGTGGCTTTATAAACCGATTGACACCCAAATCCTTGCAAAGCTACCGAACATTTTTGCTTTCGGCCGACGTGCGTGACGCGAGTAGATCTTGGCCTGCAAGCCCCAGCAGTAGTGACTACGGTCTAGCACTCATCCACTTTTGAGTCTCTATTTCAGAGACCTAAGCGTAATCGAGGGCATGCACTTGAGCAGTACCGGCTCGTTCCTCGATCGGTGATGGTGGCGTGTGGCGAAATATCTCAGTTCCCGATACGACACACCATCGCGTGGACTCTACGTCGGATTCAGTGTACATGTCACAGAAGAGGGGATGTGGTGAGAACCGCAGTCTGCGATGGATAGGATTAGAGATAGGCAATGACAAGCGCACGAATATTCAAGCTTGTAACACTTGTTCAGCACTCTTCGCCGATTCCTCTGGTAAATGTTTTCCACTCCGTGCCCGAGACCTGCGTTCAGCCAGTGGAGGAAGCTCACGTCCCTCTCCTCTAGCAATCCACTCGGATATCCACCATGATCCACGGCCTTGATCTCTCTTGGTCTTCTTTATATCCCTCAAAGCCTCCAATAGCCATAAATCAGGTTTGACGGAGTACCGGGCACGCAAGAATTTTTCCTTGGGTTCGGTATATGGAGTAGCGTTTCCTAGAAGGGTCTGGAGAGCCATTCGGATGTCTCTACCAAGCAATGCGGCATGCTTATTCTCGCTCCGTAGACAGGCCGCGTAGAGCATGGCGCAGCTAGCAGGGTCTTTGGTCACAGGCGAGAGATTGTTCATACCGAACAACGATACCGCAGAAATTATGTTTTCCAGAGGATACTTTTGATAAAGGGAATGAAGGAGGGTACGCGCAGCGGGAAAGGATGCAAGCGCGAAACCATACTTTGGGTGGTCCCCAAAAACCTTTAGAGCGAGTAGGGGGCAATCAAGCTCTTCACATCGACCTGTGATATTGGATGACGCGATAAATGTTTGCGAAACGGGGCAAACGTGAGACGTACGAACGAACATTTCCGCGTCAAGGGACGTAAATGATTTTCCAGACTCTCTCCATCGAGGAAATATCTCTGCAATGGCTTCGAGGTGTTCTGCCGTGCTCGCGAGCTGGAAGAGACGCAACCAGGCCGTGGCGCGGACCTGGCCAGACTTGACGACCTTCACGCGGCCAATACGATCACGCACAAACTGGAGGTGTTCCTGAAACTTTCGTTCTCGAGCACTCCAGTATTTGGACAGCGACTGAGTTGATGTCTGGGGCGTTATATGTGATCCGTCCAGGTCACCGTCTTGGCTGACGCGTCGCGCTGTACATATCAATTACTTTGGTTTGGATGACTTGATGAATAAAGACAAACTGGATTGGATGTGGGCTTGTCTCACAAAGGCCGAACATGTCACAAGGCGGGAGGTGTGGGTGGGCAAGTATCGCCTCGTAGCACCAACGAAGACGCTGGCCATCGAATAAATGACGATTAATTGCGGCTAGTTTTTCCTCATTCAAGCCAAACACATGTAAATATCTTGTCGCCGCTCCGCTCACACAGCCCAAAATCAATGACACCGCTTGGCTTGATCCCTCGGAAGATGGACGGCTCTCATCTCGGACTTTTTTTTAATTACTGATTCTTGATACCTTTCGGTGACTTGAAGAGCCAACGGAAACAATGCGAACCAAGAAGCACCGTGTTTGCCATCAGAGCAGCACGTCGGGTGGCGTCGGACGACTGTTTGGAATGGACAAGGACTTTCCTGTGAGTCGGGTTATTCGAGAATTTTGACAAGCTGTGCGGGACACTTATATTTATTTCCCAGTAAGAGTGTCGGCTTTCCGTTCATCAGAAGGCGTAGCCCAATCGCCATATTCACTACAGGGTCTGGAATATATGTAACGGAAGTAACGCGGGGCGCAGATTCCTCGGAGAGTGGGTACAACTAACGTTGGTAAGGACGAACTCGTTCCCATGCTGCCCCAAGTCTCCATCAGTGACCAAACGTGTGACAGACGGCAGGTTAGCACGCTAGCCGACATAGATGCTCACGGCTGGTTCCGGTTGAAGGAGTTTGCTCACCCGACACTGTCGATGAAATATCAATCGAGATCAACTTCGCCACCTGCGTGACGGATGGTCAGTTCGTGTGAAAGGCGTCTACTGGCCACCGTCGCTGTACGAAAATCTTGGCACGTTGCTGAAGCTGCAGCCATGACCAATTTTAGTTGGGAAACAAATACGAGGTGACACGATGTTAGGGAACGATGAAACTGAAATAGCGAGGATAGCAACGTGGAAGTGAGGGTAATATCTTGGCTAGCTGCAGTACCTGACGTGCGATGTGTCCGGATTATTGGGGATTCCGTCTAACCCAAACTGACGGCTTCTCTTATCAACGTACGTTCCGTCGTACGTCTGTCATTGCTACCTTGTCACTGATCAGGGCGGAATCCAGCCAATGCAGAGGGATATCTTGACAAGATAACATATGCGCTGTGTCGGTCTCCGCCGTCGCTTATTGGATGATAGCACACCTCCTCTCTCGCTTAGTAAGCATCCCTCTTATCACGCCAAGTCCCTGTTGCCTTGCGGGGCCTGCTAAGGTACACAAATCCCACACCGGCGCGGGTATATCAACAGCAAATTTTGGCCAACTCAAACGCCCCCCACCACCACCACCACTTGTACAGCTCAGCTGTTGAAGCCCCTCAAGATGGTGAATGTAACATACGACTCCTGTGAGTTTCTAGTGCCTCCCTACAATTCCTGATTGACCCCCTTCGCAGCGGGAGACCTTCAGTATTCTAACTCATACGGATCTGGCATATATAATCTTGGCGATATTGCCTGGGTGCTGGCTTCAACTGCCTTGGTATGGATTATGATACCGGGTGTCGGTTTCTTCTACTCTGGTCTCTTGCGGAGGAAAAATGCTCTCAGCATGATATACCTGAGCATGATGACCGTCGCAATGGTGTCCTTCCAGGTGCGGAAGTCAGTTTACGATAGCGACTAGCTCTTACCCGACGGTAGTGGTTCTTCTGGGGCTTCTCTCTGACGTTCAGCGAAACGGCTGGTAAATATATTGGCAATCTAGGTGAGTTGGCCATTCCCAATTAAGGCCAAGCCTTACCTTTTTTCACAGATCACTTCGGCCTCAAGGGTGTGTTGGACCAGCCATCTGTTGGCAGTGCTCGCGTACCTGCAATCGTCTTCTGTGTCTTCCAGCTTATGTTCGCTGCTATTACGTAGGCTCCTCTCTTATCCCCGATATTACCGCTGACACTGTCATCACATAGCCCGATGATTGCTATTGGCGCAGTCGCAGAGCGAAGTCGTTTGGGACCCCTTTTGGTGTTCGTGTTCGTATGGTCAACGTTGGTGTATGACCCAATTGCTTGCTGGACATGGAACCCCCATGGTTGGTCGGCCGTCCTTGGAGGCCTCGACTTCGCCGGAGGCACTCCCGTCCATATTTCCTCGGGCAGTGCAGCGTTGGCTATATCGCTTTATCTGGGCAAGCGTCGTGGCTATGGCACGGAGCGACTCGCTTACAAGCCGCACAACACTACTTATGTCATCCTGGGCACAGTCTTCCTCTGGTTTGGCTGGTTTGGGTTTAACGGCGGTTCGGCTTTGTCTGCCAACTACCGCGCTACAATGGCTTGTATCGTCACCAATTTGGCCGCTAGTGTCGGAGGTTTGACCTGGATGCTCTGGGTGCGTATTTACGCAACAATCTATTTTTTTTCTCTCAACGGCCTTTTGTAGGATTGGCGCTTGGAACGCAAGTGGTCCGCCGTCGGTTTCTGCTCTGGTGCTATCGCTGGTCTGGTCGCCATTACTCCTGGTTCTGGGTACGTTGGCGCCCCAGCTGCGGTGCTGTTTGGCTTCATGGCTGGCACCCTGTGCAACTTCGCTACTCAATTGAAGTTCCTTTTCAAATACGATGATACTCTCGACGTGAGTCGATGAACAATCACCCTAACTCGTGCTCATTCAGTGAACATAGATCTTTGCCTCACACGCCATTGGTGGGATAGTCGGGAACCTGCTCACTGGCCTCTTTGCTCAGTCAAGCGTTGCTGGAGCCGACGGAATCGCGGCCATCCCTGGTGGCTGGCTTGATCACAACTACAGACAATTGGGGATTCAATTGGCAGACTCTGTATCTGGCCTCTCCTACTCCTTCGTCATGACCGTGAGTCGTTTCCCCGCATGTCTCATGTGACAAATCGTCTGAACGCGTCATGTTCTCCGACACAGACCATCATCTTGTGGATCATGCATTTTATTCCTTTCCTCCGACTCCGTTGCGACGAGGAGACCGAAATCATTGGTGTCGATGACGCTGAAATGGGAGAATATGCCTACGACTATGTCGGCGTTGAGGTCGAGCTTTTGCCTCGGCAGTACGAGAACACTGCGGTTAGCGGGACCGCTGAAGTTCGGCATACTTCTTCGACTTCGCAGGAGAGCGAGCATGAGAAGACGACCAACGTCGTTTCTATTCCAGCTCTCAGTGTTTGATAGACGTATATACTCTGCGGAATGCGGGACATAGGGACACAGGACATTTTCCTCCAGTTGCCACTCCACTCCTTTGTTGTAATCGCTCTTCCCTGGCGCACCTAGCAAACCCTCGAGTAATAGTACTCGTAAAGACGTGGCTGGTTTTTTATGTTTATTTTTTTTTTCTGTTTTCGCAAGCCTGTTTGAAGTGGATTTGTCGCTGCATCAAATAAATACACTCGCTCTACCTTACTTTACCCCGCTGCCTGTTGTAAGAGAATGTCAATCGTGCTGGCTTGTACTACAAAGCACATAACGAGTTGATCAACTGCGACAATGTTCGTGATAGCAAACGCAGTGCGGGTGTTACCTTGGGAACCTCGGAGCGCTGGACATCAATGCATCATCTCCAGATCTCACGGGCTGACGTTCTTGGTACATTGGCTTCCCATGTCTCGGACTCAAATGGCTGATGACCGACATTGAACCTAGTTGCGGAAAGGTGCCTCTTACCCATGCGTGTTCCTAGCAGGTACGTGACTGTGGGCGGTGTTGCACTGTTCCCCACACGGGAAATAGAAATAGTTTGCAGTGTCCAACATGCACGGCCTAGTGACTGGGCTCAGGGGGTGCATCAAGACACTCCACCAGCAGTGGTCCTAATTGTGTAGTGTCGGTTCAGCAAGCTAATTCCAGTGTAGTTCCCCCCTTTCATAGGCAGCAGAATGTAACGTGGCCTGTCACCAGTGCATCGTGTAATCGATCGGTCACAGCCTGTCTTGCTTTGGACCACCTACAGGCGGGGAGGCTAATGTACTTAAATCGGCCGCAATGACCACATTCTACCACATTCTCGTTCCTAGCACGCCATGTCAGACAACCCACCCTCCTATGCCAGCGTCGAAGCGTCCCCACCTCACTACACGCTCCCCGAGACGTTCAACATTCGTCATCTGCGTGTTCCATTACTCGTCAAGCCCCAACAACTCAGGGGACATCTCTCCTTGCTGCATGCATTTCACAACCTCCGGACGGTCGTCGAATCGAATTCTGTCTCACGGTTTCCGGACGACATCCGTGCGATGGAGCCAGAGAAACGTTGGGGCTGGTTCGTAAACATCGCAGTGGAGAGGTGTGTTCTTTTTTTAAACTCGAAACGTGGGTACTAATCCCCTCGACTCGAGATTCGACCGCTGGTGCCACAATCTCAGCAAGTGGGGCTCCGCAAACCTCGAGCTGGCACTTCCGCCGGTGGATGTACTCATGGTCTGGCATGCCTACCTGCTCAATCCCATGTATGAATTCGTCCATATCGCTCGTGTTGTCAATAATCTCTCGGGTAGATGGTATGCTGAAGATACAAAGCGTATATCAACGTTGAGTCATCTGCCGGCCCTGACAGAGTACTTCGCGGCCAATATCGTGCGTGGGGCTGTTCGATCAGGTCCGTTTGCTAAGGGACGTTACAGGCATCTCCAGACATCCTGATTACCGACTCGCCTCACCCGGATCGCGTTCACAAGTGGGAACGTCATACGGGAACACCGTATGACCCGTTCGATGCGGCCGCGACCCTATCACAGAAAGTTATCCGGTGCCCTCACTGTGAGCGCCGGATAAGCGTGCGTAAGGATCGGTCAACTCCGTTGTTATGAGTTATTCCTGACGACCGCATAGCATTCATTGGTCCAGATGGTTCGGGGTATGCGCAAAGCGCCTTCATCGTTAACTGCACGCTGTGTGAACAGAGAATCTGGAAGGATCTCTTGGGCGTTCAAAAGTTCGCCAGTGATATTGTGCAGATAGGGGGATTCCTTCCGTATGCATCCTTTTCACCTCCTCGTATGCGGTGAGCTTATCTGCATCTCAACAGTGGAACTCTGCATACTCCTTACGTACAGCACGACACCAGTCGTGCTACGCTTGTCAAGAAACGTGTCATGCTGGTAACTAAACTCCCCACGTCAAACAAACTCACTGCGCACGAAGTTATGAGGAAGTTGAAGTTTGACCCGGCATTGTTTGCAGGAACATTGTGTAGACACCTCAACCGCAGAATGTAGGGCCAGAGCTTGATCTACCTACCCTTTCTCACCCTTTCACCAGAGGAAGACGAATTCTGAGCGCATATACAGACGACCGACCATTCTCAGTCGAACTCGTAGGCGCTGTCAGTTCCAACATCTCCCGCTTCCTTCATTCGGGCAACCCTGCTCATCTGACGATTGATCTAGGTCCTGCGACAAGCATCCTTCGTGGGCAAGATGGCTAATCTTGGCTGGACTGATCCCGACTTCTTTGCTGATGAAGAGGAGATGGTCGTTTTACAACACTGTGTTGCAAGATACCACGCGTGCGTATGATGAGATGTCCTTTCGCCCCGTATTCAATTGAAAATACATTTTTTCAGCTTCCTGGGTCTCATGGCTGATTCTCCCGGGTCATTTTTCGTTCCGACGCTCGATATCGATCTTGCGTGGCATACACATCAGCTCATGGGAAATCGTTATCATACGGACTGCGAACGGGTGGTGGGCCGGTACATTGATCAGTAAGTACCCGCTTCCGGTGTTTGTTGTGATGGGGTTTGAGAGCACCGCGTCCGCCAGCGATGATAAAGTCGAGGAAGATCACCTCGCAACAGCATTCGACGTCACATGTCGTGCTTGGACTGTGCGTACGCAGCGATGCATTACGTGTACTCGAGTTGATCGATTAGCTAGGATCGATACGGCCTCCCGTATACCTACTGCGGCTGTCCTCTCCCTGGTACGACGTTGGGTCAGCGGTTGCGCAACGCCCTTGCTCGGCATCCCTCTCGTCCAGCCAGTGAACAAGATGTCCTCCAGCCACCGCGGGACGCCGCGCTCGGCACACATGCCAGTGACCACAATGCCGTCTACCCCATGCATAACCGGAGTGCATCCGAGCTCGCCCGAAAGCAGAGACGGAAAAAGGCCGAGCGACGACGGCGCCGAGCAGCACTGTATGCCCCGGACGGGGCCAAGGACAAGTCCGCGGTGTCGTACGACCGCCGTCGGGCGGAGGACCACGAGCTTGCGTTTTTCTACCCTGTTCCGATATGGGTTTGGTCTGCGTCTTGTGTCGGTGTGCCGTTCGTCGTAGGGAACAGTGCGTGTGCGACGGTGAGTTCTCTTGTTTTAAATCTCGAAGCGTGGTTGACGTCGTGCGTGTGTATAGGGCGTGGGAGGTTGTATGGCAGCATGCGCAGGTGCGGCATGTGGGAGTGGAGCTAGCTCATGTGGGGGTAACGGAGTGGGTTTCATACAGGGGTTTGGACTCAGGTTGTTCTTGCCCAATGTTCTGTGTTGGCGAGGGCTCTGGGGAGGGTTTGGTAGG
>JBBPKT010001172.1:0-10460 GCA_038089395.1 Pulveroboletus frians
TGTACTGTTATGTGCCCTTGCCCATGTCATTGTCACCGCTACTGTTGCTATACAGTGAGTCACAGCTCGCCTCACTCACCATATTACCCCTCAACTCACCTCCTTGCCCCCTCACACCTTCAGGCTCATCAGGTGGCTCTGTGGGTATGTCTGGGTGACACTCATTGACAAGTCGTTATCACCCATCATGTCCCCAGGGCCTTCTGGCGGTCTTGGCTCCCTCGATTTGGTTGGTCAGCTGGTATCATGGCTGCGCACACACCACTGTTGGGCGTGGTGGTTCTAATTGCCATTGTTAACGATCTCTTGGTGGTGCTGAGAGTACCAGTAAGGGTGGGGGGAAATGAGAAAGAGGGTGGGCACAAGGGATGAGGAGAGAGCATAACATGGTGGAGGTGCATAAGCATGAGACTTAGCATTGACAGGGTTGAGTACCTAAGTCATGTGACAGTCATGTGACATTTCAACATAAATTTTTGCTTGTATCTGCTATGTCCAACTTCAATGTTCTTCCACTTCCACCACCACTGCACCTTTCATACCTCACACCTGCATGCTCCCACTCATCTCTCCTATCCCATTGTGCCCTGAGTCACCCTGAGTCACTTCACTCATACATGCTTTGTGCTCCTTGTCTCTCTGGATACTCTGACACCTTCTCACCTTGCCTCATCTTGGGATGGCCCTTCAATGTGAGTGACCTTCCCTCTCTTCTCTTGCTCTTACTGATAAATTCACTTTATACTGTCTCTTGTCCTCCTTTTAGCCTTTCAAACTTACTGTGAGTGACTCACTTGCTCCCTTGTTCTAAAGGATACTAACATACACTTCAGGAAGAAGATCTAGGTATAGATGAGAAGGGTAAGAAGGTCTAGCTATGTACAGGTAAAGTGGAGGTTTCTAGGCTATTGATAGTAGTAGTGTTAGTTTTTGCCTGTATTGTTTACTGTGTTGTTTAGTAATAATATTGCTTTTCGGTTTTTGCTCCATTGTGTCCTGTTGCATTTTATAGCTAAATTTAAAGATTACTATGCCATGCTACAGTGTCTACATTGTATTCTGTTGCATCATGTAAAGGCTACTACTGTGTGCTACTATGTGCTACTGTGTGCTACAGTAGTATTTCATAAATTTTTGTCAACTATGTTGAGGGGAGAAGCTGACAGGGACTACACGAACTATAGATGCTATATAGTGCTGTTTAGTAATTGTTTTTTTTCCTGATGCCTCTCCTTGCTTAGTTCTTCTTACGCTAAGCTCATAGTTCCTCCCACCATATACTTGATCCTTCCTCCATTTTCCAAAACGTTCTCTGCTTACTAAGTAAGCTCCTTTTGCCATTGGCCCACTAACTCAATGATCAGTCAGCCATTGCTCCCTGATGTTCTTTTCCCTTCTATACAATTACTCAGCATTCCCTCGTTCTCGTATATAAACCTTCAAGTAGCTCTCTTGTACTTCAGCTTAGACCTACTTGGCATATAACATCCTAACTTCCCTCTTTGTGTGTCTCTGCTCTACACTTGAGCTGCTACCAGTAGTATATTCATAGATGCCAGATGCTAGTTGTCCATCTTCTGTTGGACAGTGATAGATGCTGATCAAGGGGGGGAAATCTGTTATAAATCCCCTTGCACCTAACTTTATTCCCACACTCCTTTCACTGCACTTTCCTTCATCCTCATGTTCGTTACGTCACGTGACCCCCACGAGGCCTGGCAAACCCTAGACTATCCTAAACCCTCAATCTCCATCGGATCTCCACGGCAATCCTGCCACCTCCTAGATCTCCTGATCCGATCTAATCTCCCCCATGTATCCATTAGTATATATTGGATCTCGATCCCGATCCTCGGATCTCTGATCCTATCTCCTAGGACTACGATCTAGATCTCAGGGCTCACCTCCTTGCAGCCTGACCTCTTTAATCTCCATCCTTCCATTCCTTCATTACGCTTACCGTAGTACATTCGTTACCATGTATAGTAGTGTACAGCTTGGTCCATGCATGGACCCAGGCAATATATAAGGCCAGTGGCCTAAAGCCAGGAACCCCAGCTTTAGCCACCCTTGGTTGATTGGCTCCTCCTCTGTCTGCTAAGGGCTTGGCCTTTGGGCCTTGTCCCTCGTCCCTCATGAAGGCTCTACGATGGTTCCTGCTCTGGCTAGCCCACGATACAGGCATTCCTTCTTTCTGCTGGGTAGCTCCGTCATCAGCTTTCTCTCTCTAAGGTTATGGTTTGGTCCAGCCGATGGTTAAGTTCGGTTTCTCGGTGAATGCGATGAGCCGTTCACAACAAAATCCAACCCAGGCCATAATGACTAGTTGATATAATGGGCATCATAGTTGGTGGGCATTATCTGTGGAGCTGAAGGAATAACTAGGTCAGTATTAGGTCCCGGAATATTGGAGTGGAGAAACTCTTACTAGGGTAGCTTGTGTACATGAAATTGGCAGGACCAGCCTGATGAGACATGTATCCACCAGGAATTGCAGGATCTCCGATTACTTGTGGCGCCATCATTCTGGATGGTGGAATAACTGGCTGTTCTTCGACATTGTTGAGTTAATCTTCAACCAGGAAACCTGCAGCATTCAGGCCAGAGCTTTTGGGATATTTTCGAGCAGCCTGGCTGCATGTGTAGTCAGATCATGTGTTGCCAAGGTTGACTTGGACAACTAAGTAGCGGCATGACACATACTTTACCTTTCTTTGCACCCCTTGTATTCATCGACATCAAAGCAGCGTTAGGATACCGAGATCAGACAGTAGGCTAACATATGAGTGATAGTCAAGAATAAGAATTTATTTAGCTTCGAATATAGTCACATCACAAGAATGTGGTGAAAGATAGTTAGGTGGTGTGGGGTGATGTGTGTGGGGGTTGAGTTTCCTCATCCCAAGGGGTCCTGTGGAGGGTTAGTACCGAGGACAGACAACTATGACCAACCTCAGTGCACAAGAGTGAGACGAGATGGTTCTGGATGACATTCCGAACAGGAAAATAGTAATCCGGTCGATAGTGAGGACCAGGTGCGCACAGATGTGGTCGCAGATGGGACCAGATCGAGTGTGATAGGAGTTGAAGACGTGAGAACCTGACAAAGACAAAGGGAAATGACAAAGACAAAGGGAAATGATGAAGATGACGGAAAATGACGATGATGGAAATGAAATGGACGATGATAGGGGAGATTGATGATGATGTGAGAAAAACCCGACCAAGGACAAGGGTCGGATATGAACGAGGGGTCGAGGACAAGGACCCAGATACTGATGATGATGAAGACAAATGGTGTCAAGGATGATCTCGACGACGAGGAGAGGGACTTCTGACGATAGAGAGATGACCAGTGGGTGCAAAACTGATGATATTCAAGATCTCCATACAACACATTTATAGTCTGGGCATTTCCCTGGACTTTGTAGCTATGACAATGCCCAAGGCCCTATGAAGGGACACTCGATTCTAAGTAGCAAGACGGCAAGAAAAGCAAAGAGTTATAGTGGAAAGTTAAATAAGATGCAAATAAGTGATAAAACCAATGAGCGATAGATATAACTACACAATCCAGTAGATGGAACCAGACCGGATGAAACGGATGCACAAGAACCCAGGACCGGATACACGAGTCAGGTGAACGGATGAATGAAAGACAGAATGGACTGACCTCGAGATGGTATGAAAGAACTTGGGACATGAATAGGACACTTGATGGACGTATGGACGAGCTGAAAAATAGGATCTACAACCGTAGGAGGCCACAGGCTCCTACAGCAGAAAATAACTACATGATCCAATGAACAAACTGGTTCGAGGAATCAAGATCATCTGATCAGCTTATGAATTGGATAATTTACTCTACAACTCACTGAAAATGTGTATCTGAAGCCTGAGTTCGGCTATGTGGTGACACCATCTACCATGCTGCTTGGGCGTTCACCACACCCAGGGTCCAACTGAGCCAGCCTGGTATTCAGAGCGTAGCCTTCCAATTGATCCAGTTGCTCTTCGCATATTGAGAATGCTGACATGTCTTCCTCATAGGCTTGGTGGAGAAACTTAATGTTATTGCCCAGATTGGAACTATTCCTCGACGACAGCAACCTTTCAAAGAATTTCACTTCATCTGAAGCCTCCACATATTCCATTTGATAATCATTTTCCACCACTTTAATGAGTTCCACATGTCTCTCCACTTTCTCAAGCTCCTAGACCAATGTAAGGATGTGATGACAGTGTGTTTCTCTTGCAGCCTGCTTAGCTTGAATAACTTTCTGAACGATATCATCTGATAATCTTGTCAGACCTTGGATGAGGATTTCCTTGCCCTATGTCAAAGTAATAAGACATATATTAGACTAAACCCCAAGAATAGATACTTACCTTCTTGGCGTCTTTCAATTTAATATCATTATGAGGGGCTCTGCTCACAGACTTGCATGTCCAGCAAAGCTCCAGTGATGTGGGCTCAGGGGGCTTTGGGTAGGGAAAAAACTTGACAAGATGACTTGGAGTGGGCCCTTCACTCCTTAACATTGGATCACAGCCGACTCTATGGTGTATTAGCCAGTGGGTTTTGTACTGGGGGTTCTAGGAGACCCAATGTCCTCTGTATAGTGGTGAACAGGAGAGCTTGGTGGTGGGGTCATACGTGATAATGCATTCATGCTTATGAATGATAAATGATAAACCCTGTTTGGGATGATCATAGTAGAGTAAGGAGGAGTAGTTGGAGTCTGAAGCACTTAGAAACATTTACTTCATTTCAGTTATTGTGGATACATCGCTGTCACCTGTCAACTCAGCTGGATGGAACACCTTCCTGAATACTATGTTTCGGACCTGCCGACTCAGCTGAATAGAGCATCTCTCTGCAGATTTCAAAGTATCAGAGGTGAATTGCACAGAAAGGTGAGTTACTGAGAATATTGTCATATATGTGACTTACCTTTTTCCTGGAAAACTTCCAACACATCAAATGTCCTAATACTTGGTGCAATCAGGAGTTCCAATCCATTCATGCGATCACCCAGCATCTGAACAGCCTGAAGGAGTTTCTCTGGTCTGAAGACCAGCCCCAAGGCCAGTCTCACCTATGGCTACCTCCTTCTCTGCGGCAATTTCGGGTCGATACTATAGCAGACACACAAACTGCCCAGTACCACGCTTTATCTGGTGGAACATATGGAAAATCAAAAAACCTTCTTCAGCAGATGGGGGATGATCCAAATCACAAGTATTGCATGCACAACCCTTATTACCCTTTTGTTGGAGCGGCCGAGTGGACCCTTGCCAAATTTCTTGCCAAAAACTTAACACAAACTCAAATCAACCAGTTTCTGAAATTATGCTGGGTACTTTCTTTAGCTGCCTTCATGACCATGTTACTCATCATGGTTGGTTGATGTAGTTTTGTGAAAACGCAAAGCCATCTTTCTCATCAGCTGAACAGTTGCTTGGTTGGATCGACACCCTCCCAGCTGCATCAACTTGGCAGACAGTCCAACTCGAGATCCAAGGCTATCCTACTATGTCACCTATTCAGCTGATCTGGCATGATGGGCTCGAGACAGTTAGGAGCATCATCTCTAATCCAGTTTTTGCAAATCACATTGCTTTCGACCCCATCAAAATTCAGCAGAACAATGTACATGAATACAGCGAATGGTTTACGTCCCAGGAAGCATTCAGAATACAGGTATGTCTTGCAAATACCATTGGCACACCAGATACTGATTTTGGTCCTCAGGATCAGCTCCCGGTTGGTGCAAGCATTGTCCCGATTATTGCTGCATCCAACAAGACACCTGTGACTCAACACACTAAAGGGCTAGAGATGTACCCCCTTTTCATTACAATAGGTAACATTGACTCCAATATTCATATGAAGGCTACCTCCCATGCATGGAAATGCATCGCGTTCATACCCACACCTAAGTTTGAAACTCACCCTGACTATCAAACCATCCTCCAAGCCTGACTCTGGCACAAATGTGTTGATCTCATATTTGCAAATCTAAAGGGCACCGCTCTCCATGGCAATTTTATGGTGGACCCTTTTGGTGACATTCAACACTGCTTCACGCCACTAGTTGCCTGGACTGTGGACCTACCCGAACAATTAATGATCGCTTGCATCTCCAAGAACACATCCCCTGTCACTGAAGCCTCTGTAAAGCAATTCAGTGATGTGAGGCAGTATCCATTGTGTGCCAGTGAGAAGACTTTGGAACACATTTTCGACACTGCTCAGGATATAGACCCATGGAATCTTGATTGTTTCCAAAAGCATGCCAAGGCCCTACTGCTACTAGGAGTTCACCTCCCCTTCTGGCACGACTACTGGCTTTCCAACCCTGCTGTATTCCTTGTCCTGGAAGTCCTCCACATGCTGCACAAGCTTTTCTTTGATCACGTCCTTGTGTGGTGCAAGGAGGTAATAGGAAAAGACGAACTGGACTTCCGTTTCAAATCTGCTCACAAGCGTATCAGCATATGACAGTTTTCTAGTGGAGTCTCACACATCCAGCAAATGACAGGGTGTAAACATCATGACATCCAGCACAAAATTGTGCCTATTTTGGCAGGTGCCACCCCACTGGAGTTTGTCACTGCCATATGTTGCCTTGTAGATTTCATCTATGAAACCCAGAGTCCAGTGCACATGGACACTACCATTGCTTCTATACAAGCTGCTCTCGATGAATTTCACACTTGCAAAAATGCTACTGTTGACACTGGTACTCGGAAGGGAAAATCAGGGATTAAGTCAGATTTTTACATTCCCAAACTTGAGCTCCTCCAATCGTTTGCAGATTCAATCAGGAACTTGGGGGTGATCATCCAGTATACTGCAGATGTTAGCGAGCGTCTTCTTATCACACATTGCAAGCAACCATTTCTGCGAACAAACAAGCAAGCAAAGGATTTTTCTGAACAGGTTGTCTGAATTTTGGATTGCGATCACAAAATGCGACAATTTGATCTCTCTACCCTCCTTGCTGAACATGGTCAGTTTCTAATCAACAATGTGGTCACTGAGGAGTATGATGAAGTCATTTCATCTGATTCTGCAGCTACGTGGATTTTATGAGTTATTCTGGATGAAGAAATGCAGTTTGAGGCTCCACACCCTGTGCAGAACCACTTTACAAGTGGTATATTATCTAATGATCAAATGGCTGCTCTCCATGTCACTGTCGCTCCTGACAGCAAGCAGCTATCGTTGGGAAACCTGTCATGACTGACCCATCTTCCAGATATTGAGCATGGTATTATTGACTATGTTGCTTCACAGACATCTGAGGTTGCTGCTTGCATGTCCTACTTCACGTCCATCGACATTTGGCACAAGTTCTGAGTCCAGTTGCACTCTAACTTTCGATTGTCTGTTATCATACCTAGCCAAGTGGTTCAAGCACACTCTCCCAGCAATCTATTTCCCTATGGAAACTGTGACGTTGTATTGCTTCATTCATCACGTCAATCTCAATATCGTAAGTACTCTAGCCTCCTCTCTATTTGTTGAACTGAATTTAGTAGCTTATACTATCGCTCAAGTACAGATAGTCTTCAAACCACACCTAATGCCATCCATGGTGCAAGACCTTTGCTTCAGCTTCCTCCTAACACCTTTGCTCTATGTTCAATACTTCAAGGTTTGCCAGCCTCCTGATGAGGACCCTTCTGTTACGATTTGTCACTATACTCTTTTTCCTTTCGTTGGACTCATCCCTCCTCGCTTAGTCCTCTTTACACTAAGCTTGTAGTTCCTTTCCATCACATGACAGGCTTTTCTTCTATTTTCTAGAACATTCCTTACTTACTAAGTAAGCTTCTTTCGCCATTGGCTCACTGACTCAACGATCAGTAAGCAATTATTCTCTCATGTTCTTTTCCTTTCCATATGATTACTCAGCTTCCCTTTGTCCTCATATATAAATCCCAAGTAGCTTTCCTGTACTCCAGTTTAGACCTACTTGGTATACACTATCCTAAATTCCCCTCTTTGTGTGTCTCTGCTCTACACTTGAGTGAGCACTTTAGCTCTCCCCGTGTCCCATCCCAATCACAAGGGATTGCCCCCAGTCTACTCGTCCCTTTGGGAAGTCCCTCGTCTGGAATCCCCAGGACAAACCCTTGGTCTTGCCACTTGCAAGATACCCCCTTGTCTCTGTCCCTTAGGACCTTCACCAAGTTCGCACTAGACCCTTCGGGATCAAGCGTAACACCTTCCACTCGAATGTGGATGGTTGAGAGGTGTCTTATGGAGACTGAATGAGAAGCCATACATCTCGGGGAGGTTGTTCCTTTGATATGCATTTCACATGTGACTGAGTTGGTCCCAGTATACGGAGAGAAAGCGAATCATGCAATTTCATTATATACATCCCAAGAGTCCTATTCTTGCTTCTATCTTAACCATTATGCAGATAGGGAGGTATATAATGTGCTACATGGGAAGGTCAATGTGGACTACTTTTATCATCCTGACTTGGACACTACTCCACCAGAGGTTGCAGTTTCGTAGTACAGCTCGCATTTATATACCGCATGTAGTAGTTTATAAATCTAGGTGAACTCAAATGAAGTTCCCCACCAATCAGACCACAGTGACTATATATACATTAGAGGCTGTAAAGCAGCAAAAACTTCTTTTGCTAGGTGGTCTTAAGTGTTCATTTTGTGAGTTTGCAGATGTGTGTATTCTTGTCCACATAAGTAAACAATGGCTGCATATGAAGGGTGTTAGAAGGCTACCAAAAAATGACATAATAAAATCACTAGGTTACAAGAGGATCATGACAGTGGTAAGCGGCATAAATTGTTAGTCTGGTGAAGAGATGGATGACTTTACTGCTATCCAGGGGTTGAGCTCAGTTCTTGTGTGTAAGGAACCGTCGGCACATGGTTGCACTATACAGCATCTGTAGGACGAGTGAAATGAAATAAGTGGCTGACAAAAGTTTTGGGGCTTACAAACATTTACAAACGTGGGATCAAGGCCTTTGATTGGCTGACTCGGCAATGTCACATGCAGTAACACTATCCATTATCATGCACCACTAATCTCTTGATCAATCAGCCATATTGGCGCCACATGATAGCATTGTAAGCCTGTACTACTACAAAACTATGGCAGGAACTGTAGATGTAGAGCATGAAAAGTATCTTTATTGGCGAACATATTTAAGTAGTAGCATGCATATCCTTCCATAGATGTGCTACTACTAGGTGGGACGTGTGGGTAGGCAGTATCAAAAATGGGTACAAGATCAAGTAAATGTATTACTTTGGTGAGCGGGACAACACCTGTTGCAAGGCCTGTTGAAGGATCCACATGCTTGACCTGGTACAACCCAACACATGGGTGAGAGAGTGGGAAAATGCGAAAGAAATGGACATAACATAAAGGTACGTTGGCGAGATAGGATGGTAAAATTACCGTTGCCTGTGGCATGAAGACCACATGAACTTGGGCAACATCTTGAAAAGCAGATGAATGAGACTCAACAGATAACTTGAGCTTGGATCACACACCATAAATGATATGATCACTGGGTCATCAAAGTAATACTGCATTGCAATTCCTAAGGGGATATGCAGCAGAAGAGGGATAAGCCTGGATTACTTGGCTTCTCTCAATATAATGTGACTGGAATAACGAGTGCAGTTGGAGCCAGAACTTGTACCACACTGACACATTCCCTTGCGTGTCCCACCCACATGCAGGACCACCTTGCAAAGCATCGTGTATATATTGGGAAACAATGAATGGGACATCTGGGAGACCGTAACATGTTTGCAGATAACTTGCAGTCAGGATGGATGGTGACATGTAGCATGACATCACTGTGTGTTGAGACAACACTGCTCGAATCATTGAAGTGATTGTGAAAAGGATGTAGGCCATGGAACGTCACCTCCTTCTTAGGCACCATACACTAAATGAATTCAAGAGTGGGATTGAGAACCATGATAGCTGTGTTCTCCGCATCAACCACCTCATCTATACCTGATTGACTTGTAAGCCAGAGGACAATGTATAAGTTGAAAAGCCGTATGGTCTCCTCATGATTGAGGATATCCATGACTTGTTCCACATACAGTGGCTCAAATAAGTGTCCCAATGTTTGGCCATTTTAGATAGACATAGACTTGATATTTGCAAGAGAACCAAAATGTATTAGCTCAAACCCTTGCAGGGTCATAAATAGCCCTAACTACTACCCTGAAGATGAGCTCTTAGTCATGTGATTTTGTTGCAATAGCACTGAGATATAACAATTTCAAAATGACATGTCATTAGGACACTTATTTGAGCAATATTTCTATTCAGTAATTTTAGTACTTTGTATGCCCTCCCTTTGCCTTTATCACTGCCTCTAGTCTTCTAGGCATGCTTTCTATCAATATTTGACATTCCCCAGGCTCTATTTTGCCCCATTCTATTT